>CM076577.1:858817086-859083791 GCA_034641835.2 Pinus albicaulis | reverse complement strand
CAAGTTCTAACATGTGTCGTAAACATCTTCTTGGCTGCTGATGCCCATTGCCAAGAAGCGATCCATCCAAGATGAATCTTGGTTCTTGCAGGAGGCTTGTTTCTGAAGCATCTGTCTGAAGAATGAGTGTGCCGACCATAGTGCTTGCATGGATGAAGATCAAAATAGTGATCTTTCATGTGGCCAACTCGATCACAGTGTTGGCATTTTTCAATCTGTTGTGGTTGTTGAAGTGGAACAGGATCTGAAACAGCTGCAGGTGAACTTTCATACAGGAATCCGGCACTCTGAAATATTATTGCCTTGGTGTAGTTTGGAATATGAAACGACACATCCTTGTCATATCCGAGACCAGTTCGGTGCTTGTTGTGGACAAGATCTTCCCAAGGTCTGATGATGGGCTTGAGAAGTGCAGGCTGAGCTGCTGCATCTGCATGTACATCTGCTCTAGTATAAGGAACTGAATGGGAATCAACTGGAACTTTGCTGACTTGCTGCTGATGGGAGTCTTTCACAATGTTCTGAACAGAAACAGGTTCAAAATGGTGACTCTTTTGGTGAAGTTCATCTTGTTGGAGCTGAGATTCCAACTGTAAAAACTCAATCTTCTCATGTGCATCTTGTAAACAACTTTGAATTTTACAAAGAGCATCCTTGCTCATTTTTACCATGTCATCAATATTGGAAGGAATGAGGCTATTGAACAACTCTAATGGCCCATTGATTTTGGCCATTTTCAACAACTTAGGCTCAAAAATGAAAGGGTGTCGACTTCAACCGAAAATGCACCCGTTTACAATGTGATGCAACAAGAAATACAAATGACTCAAGAGGACTTCCAACTATGGAAAGTAAAAAATCTGCTCCTCAAATGATGGAGGGCAATCAACAATGACTTACAACAACAACTCAAGTCTTGAATGAAGATGCAAATCAATGTGAGTCCAATACAATATTTTCTGCAAAAAGTGCAGCAAAAACAATGTGCAAGAAGCCTTTGAGGCAGTTGAATTCTCTTCTTCAAATAACTGTTTTTAATGATGGCAAACTTGTCTTCAAATGTGAAATTCTTCAAAAAATCACCCTTCAAATCAATGCCACAAATCACAATGTAAAACTTAATTTCTTCTATGTATTCAGTCTATCTGCTCCTCATATGCCATTTTCCATTTTTCTGCTATTCTTATTCTCTCTCTTTCCTGTCTCTCTCTCTGCTGTTTTTTTAATTTTTATTTTTATTTTTAATTTTTTTAATTTTTTTTTTAATTAATTAAAAATTAATTAAAAAAAATATTATTTGGGATTAATTAAAAAATGAGGGGAATCAAAAATCGAATTTAAAAATGGGAAAGGGAAATTTATTGGGATGGGAGGTATTATATGGGGATTTAAAAAATGGGAAGGGGATTATTAAAGTTAGGAAGTAGTTTATTAAATTAAATGGGAAGGGAATTAAATTTAAAAGAGTAGGAAACGAATTAAAATGGATGGGGGTAATTTAAAAAATTTGAAAGGGGGGCGGTAACTATAGAAAATGAAGTTTAAAATAAAAAAGGGAGCGTTATTTAAAAAGGATTTTACAATGGAGAGGGGCCGATTAAAAAATGGAATTTTTAAAAATTAAATGGGAGGGAGCCGGCGTAGATACGGCCGGGTATATGGAGAATCGTTGTGTGTGATATGGTAGCACAGCGCTTAGGGCGGTAGGACAAGGGAGAAGCGTTGTGAGGATTGGAGGCGGGGTAGTGGATAGGGAAGTAGAGTTTGCAGGAGTGTGAAAAGCGTAAGGTGCAGGAGTGATGCGTGGGAATGTGGAGCGGCCGAGAGAGTGGTATGGTGCGTAGGTTGGGTAGGGTGAATAGATTGAGGGAAGGCGCAGTGAGAGCGGTATTGGGTGTTAAGAAATTGCAGTCATAGGGAAGAGGGGGCGCGTTTGCAGGTGAGGGAAAGGTCGAGCAGGTTTGAGCTTTGGAGCGCGCAGATCCAGATTTTAATGAGGGGCGGCTGTATAAAAATCGATTTTTAAAAGATTAAAAACTGGAGTTGTGGAGAGCTGTTGTGAGGGGGTAGATTTGTATAGAAATGTGGATTGGTAGGGAGAGGGCCGAGCCACAGTATTTTTTTTTTTTTTTATTAATTTTTTTTTTTTTTTTTTAAATCAAAACAGCAGAGAGGAGTAAGAACTCTAGCAGCAAAATTTTCTTTTCCAAATATATAGCAGAATACACAGCGGAATAATTTGCAGGAACTTATAGACTTGAAAAAATGATTTTTCCAGCAGCAGAGAAATACAGTCCAGAAACTCAGAAATTTTCACTTCAAAAAACCAGCATTTTTCTTCAAAAAATTGCAGAGGGCCATATAGCAGCAAAAAAACTCAGAATTCTCAGAAATCTTCCAATGAAAACTCATAGATATTTCCAGTAAAAATCCAAAAACTTGTTCAGAAATCCAATTTAAACAATTTTCAGCAGCTCTTCAAAATGCAGATTTTAAAATGCAGAGATTGCAGGAAAACATTAGAATTTAGAAAACCTTCATATGTGCAGTGTTGCTCTTCTCCAAAATGAAATTTCTGAAGGCTTCTTCTTCTTCAAAGCAGATTTCTGAATGCTACAGAATCACTGAATGCTGCTCCTCTTCAAAACACCTCTGAATGGCGGCAAAAACACTGCTGCAAAAACTCTCTAAATGCTGCAAAAATGCAAATATGCACAAGCCATAAACACAAATGGCTCAGTCAATTTGGACCAGGGCCAGAAATCGCCCGCTCTGATACCATGTTAAAAACCATGTTGAAGCACACACATGGTGTATGAGGAGAACGCACACACACACAAGAGACTCAATACACAATGAAGGATAAGCGTGAGGCTTTCTTATTTTCCATTATACAAAGATGTACATTTATAGTACAATGGTGTGACTCTTGGTTTCATATTCCAAGGTCACTTGGACTCCATTGTGACTTTTTGCATTCCACACCTACCCATGGAGGATTAGGTGTTCCAACATTGCGCATATAGGATAACCTTAAACTTAAATGAAATAAATAGTAGTAAACAATAACGATAAATAAAAAACAAGGAAATGGAAAATTGTTTGTAAATACCAAATTCTGGAATAGAAACTTCATACAATGAAAATAAAAGACTTTCAACATACTATTGTTGCATTTAACATATATATATATATATATATATATATATATATATTATTGGGTATGTGTTATATTCTTTCCATGAATAGCCCCACATGCGGTACATTGCGCCGGGCGCAACAGAGGGGGTCACAAGGGGGGATGCAGCCCCCACTATTAAGGTCCGGGGCAGCGCCCCAGAAAAAATTTGTTTGGTGTGCGGACCCACTCATAGGCGGACCCACCCATGTTTTGTGCATGATTTTGCACATGGTTTTGGGGTACGATGGTTTTCGGCCCATGGTAATTTGTAGATCCGGTCAAGGGAACTACGGTTATGTTCTAATCCAGGTTTAATGTATTGGGGTTTATGTATGCTTCGGCATGTATATATATGTGTGTGTACGTAACAGGAAAGGAATATAATGAAAAATCAAGATAATTGCGTCCTGATTTGGGATCCGAGGGAAAATCTTTGTGTTTATACATTTTTATGTTTTATATACGCTATTGTTTATTTTACGTATAATATTCGTGTGTAGATAATTTATGTTCGAGTTAAAAATAACATTTGGTAGATACGTTTCAGCCTCGAGGGGACGCCTTTGCTCTTTGTGTATGGGTTCCCATTCGAGGTAGACCCTGTTCAGTGGGAGATCTACGGGATCGATTCTTGTGGTGAAAGAAGATGGCGAGCGGCGGAAAGATAGAGATCAAGAAATTTAATGGTCAGAGATTTGAGTTGTGGAAGCTCAAAATGGAGGATCTGCTGGTGGATAAAGATCAGTGGATCGTGGTAGATCCAGGTACTAAACCAACGGCAATGTCAGATGAAGACTGGAAAAGACTAGATCGAAAGGCTAAGAGCACAATATAGTTGTGTGTCTCAGATTCAGTATTGTTGAATGTATCTAGGGAAGCTACGGCGAAGAATTTGTGGGAAAAACTTGGGAATTTGTACCAATATAATTCTCTGGTGAATAAGTTGCTCCTGCGGAAAAAGCTATATAACCTGAGGATGAAGGATGGAGACTCGGTGACAAAGCATCTGAACGCCTTCAATACTGTGGTAAGTCATTTGTCATCTGTTGATATTAAAATATCAGATGAAGATAAGTGCATCAGTTTGTTGTGTTCTCTACCAGACTCGTGGGACAGTCTGCTTATTGCAATAGGTAGCAATACAACTACCTTGAATTTTGATGACATTGTCTCAGCCTTCTTTGTTGGAGGAAATGAGATGGAGAAATATGGAGGGCCAGAATGGAGATGTCTTATCTATACGAGGAAGGTCACAAAAAAAAAACAAGAATAACGTTTCGAGTGGGAGATCCAAATCTATAGGGAGATCTATATCTCCTGGAAAGTTTGTAAAGGTATGCTAGAAATGCGGAAAGGAAGGGCACTACAAAAAGGACTGCAGATCTAAATCTCCTAAGAAAGGAAAGGAATCTGATGATGCTCCTTCTGTAGAGGAAAAAACCACCTCGGATGAAGGTGGGGATGTGTATTTGGCTTCTTCTTCAAATACACATGTAGATCATGAGTCATGGTTGATTGACTCGGGTGCATCCTTTCACTTCACTCCCTATGGGGAGTGGTTACTGTGACCCATGAGAAATATGATGGTGGTGATGTCTTCCTAGGGGATGATGAGAAGGCCCCGAGAATCGTTGGACGTGGTTCCTTCAAGCTGAAGCTGCAAGGTGGAAGGATTAGAACACTTCCTGGTGTTCTACATATTCCTGCATTGGCCAGAAATCTGATTTTTGTAAGCAAGATGGATGATGCAGGTGTAAAAACAGTGTTCGAGAAAGATGTCTGCAAGATGGTTCGGGGAGCACTGGTATTAATGCGGGGAGTTTGGATTGGATCTTTGTACAAGCTACAAGGTAGCACTGTTATTGATGGGTGTAACAGTTATGTGGTTCCTGAAAGTGGAGCGGAAAGCCTAGGTATATTTGGAGAAAATACCATGATTTGGCATCAAAGGCTTGGACATATTAGAGAGAAGGGCCTTTAGATACTGCATAGAAATGGTATGGTAGAAGGTTTGTCTAATTTCTCTCTAGATTTCGATTTCTGTGAACATTGTGTATATGGGAAGCAGAATCGGGTGAGTTTTCCTTCTGGTGCTAAAAGGGCGAACAAGATATTAGAACTTGTGCACAGTGATGTGTTTGGACCTATGTCAGTTCTATCACTGTGAAATTCTGTGTACTATGTTTCATTCATAGATGACTTCTCAAGGAATACATGGATATATTTCTTGAGGAAGAAATCTGAAGTCTTTGAAAAATTTAAAGAATTTAAGGCTCTCGTGGAAAACCAGACAGAGAAGAAGATAAAGGCGCTGAGGACAGATAATGGTGGGGAGTTCTGCAAGAATGAATTTGAAGAGTTATTTAAGAAGTGTGGTATAGCACGACAAAATACTACTCCATATACACCTCAGAAAAATGGAGTTGTAGAAAGAATGAATAGAACACTGATGGAAAAGGCAAGAAGCATGCTCGGTGGTACTGGGTTAGGACAAGAATTCTGGGCAGAGGCAGTGGAGATTGCATGTTACTTAGTTAACAGATCACCTTCATCAGCGTTGGAGGATAAGACCCCACATGAGGTATGGATTGGTAAGAAACCCTCTCTTTCACATCTAAGGGTATTTGGATGTGATGCATATGTACATGTTCCAAAGGAGAAAGGACCAAGTTGGATAATAAATCTGAAAGGTGCATCTTTATTGGGTATAAGAATGGTTTAAAAGGTTACAAGCTTTGGAACCCGGAAACAAGGAAGGTTGTGTACAGCCGAGATGTGGTGTTTAGAGAGGTGAAAGATGTTGTTAAACATGAAATCATACCAAAGGAACCTGAGAATATAGAGTTTGAGCTAAAGGAGGATGAATCAGACTCTACAACAGAAGAAGACTCAGAAGAGGAAGAACCACAAACCCCAGCTTTGAGAAGATCAGTTCGGGAAAGAAGGCAACCAAAAAGGTATAGTCCATCTGCTTTTTGTTCAGGTTTTTCCTTAACTATAACTGATGATGATCCCAGAACTGTCAGGGAGGCAGTAGATTCAGAGGATGGAAAACTCTGGAAGGAGGCCATGGTTGATTAAATGGCATCCTTGCATAAAAATGAGGCACGAGATTTGGTGGAGTTGCCAGCTGGAAGGAAGCCCATCGGGAGAAAATGGGTGTTTAAGAAGAAGATGAATGTAGAAGGAAAGGCAGAGAAATACAAAGCTCGGTTGGTAGAAAAAGGTTATTCCTAGGTGCTAGGAATTGATTTTGGTGATATTTTTTCTCCTGTTGCCAAAGTTACTTCTATTAGATTACTTTTATCTGGTGCTGCTGCATTTGATTTTGAGATAGAATAGATGGATGTGAAGACAACATTTCTTCACGGGGATCTAGAAGAGGAGATATACATGAAGCAACCTGAAGGCTTTATGGTGAAAGTTAAGAAAGAACTGGTGTGTGGGTTGAAGAATTCTCTGTATTGGTTAAAAAAGTCACCAAGGATGTGGTATGAGAAATTTGATACCTATATACGGGGACTTGGCTTCACCAGAAGCAAGGAGGATCACTGTGTTTATTTTAAATTAATTGGTGACCGTGTTATTTATTTGCTCTTGTATGTGGATGATATGTTGTTGATTGGAAATGAAAATTAAATTATCCAATTTTTGAAGACCCAACTATTCTCCAAATTCCACATGAAGGATCTTGGTGCTGCAAACTATATTTTGGGCATGGAAATTAAGAGAGATCGGGCAAAGAGGAAGCTCTGGTTAAACTAGAGTAAGTATGTCGAGACTATATTGCAGAGATTCAATATGCAGGATAGTAAATCAGTGAATGTTCCTATTCCTGTAGTTGTAAAGCTGTTTGCTGAACAGTGTCCCAAGACACAAGAATAAGAGGAGGATATGTCCCGTGTTCCATATGCAAGTGTAGTGGGTAGCCTGATGTATGAAATGGTCTGTACTAGACCAGACATTTCACATGCAGTGGGAGTATTGAGCAGGTTTATGTCAAACCCAGGGAAGGAGCATTGGACAGCAGTGAAGCGGGTTTTCTGATATTTACGTGGCACTAGTGATTATGGCTTGTGCTACCGGGGAAGACTAGGATTGGAAAGAATGCTGGAAATTCTTGGTTTTGTTGATGCAGACTGGGCTGGAGATCTAGACCAAAGAAGATCTACAAGTGGGTATGTGTTTAGCCTATTTGGAGGTGCAATCAATTGGATGAGTAAAAGACAGTCTGTAGTGGCTCTTTTCAACTCTAGGCAGAGAATATGTGACCACTCATGCAAGCAAGGAAGCAGTTTTGTTGCAGAGATTGTGTTCAAGTATGGGGTTGGTACAACAAGCTATAAGGATAGACTGTGATATCCAAAGTGCAATTTTCTTGGCTAAGAACCTTGCTTACCATTCAAAGAAAAAGCACATTGATGTTCAATATCACTTTGTTAGAGATATGGTTGAGGCTAAAAGGGTGTTGCTGGTAAAGGTGTACACTTTTATGAATGTTGCAGATGCATTGACGAAGTCTGTGAGGACTCAGAAGTTCTCTTGGTGTAGAGAAACAATGGGTGTTGAATAATTGGCCCAATGACTAAGCTCTCCTGTGGCCCCCTCTGGAAAGAAAACAATAAGTGGGAGAATGTTGGGTATGTGTTATATTCTTTCCACGACTAGCCCCACGCATTGTACATTGCGTCGGGCGCAGCAGGGGGGTCACAAGGGGCGTTGGCGAATTTTTTTTTGGTGTGTGGACCCACTCATAGGCAGACCCACCCATGTTTTGTGCATTATTTTACACATGGTTTTGGGGTACGATGGTTTCGGCCCTTGGTATTTTGTAGATCCAGTCAAGGGAACTACGGTTATGTTCTAATCCAGGGTTAATGGATTGGGGTTTATGTATGCTTCGACATGTATATATATGTGTTGTAACACTAAAAGGAATATAATGAAAAATCAAGCTGGTCGTCCTGATTTAGGATCTAGGGGAAAATCTCCATGTTTATCTGTTTTATGTTTTATGCTCTCGCTATTTTTTATTTTCTGTTATAAGATTCGTGTGTAGATAATTTATGTTCAGGGTTAAAACATACATACATATATATATATATATATATAGAAGACTATTAATAAAAATTTTGGAGTACAAGATGAGATGACATATAAATAACAAATAAGGGAAAAGATGGTGTATCATCCAATTGAGCCCAAGACTAGTTAAAAGATATATATATATATATATATATATATATATATATATATATATATATATATATATATATATATATATATATATATATATATATATAATTTTAGCCATTCCAAATAATATATAGAGGTATTATTACAATAATTACAGACTTGAGAGTTTAGAAAATGAATTATAGTGGACCATGGTGCTATATTAAGCTATACTAGCCCCAAAGTAGTTGAGAAATGTGGGTTACAAACTAAAAAAATTAAAAACCCTTGGTTGGTACATTTAGCTACATGAGCTAAGAGGAGAGTGTGTGCCAAGTTATCAAAGTCTTCTATTGAAATAGGAAATATTAATATAAATTCACAATTGAATACTCTTCCTTTGTGTTCCTATGACTTATTACTTGGGATGGATTGGTTGGAGAGACATTTCTCCCTCGTGGACTGCAAAAAAGAAATATATTAATTACCTTGTAGAATATGGGTCTTGGAAAGAGATCCAGAGAGTTAGGAAACCCATCAAACTACTTCCCATTACTACCTCCCAATAAGGCAAGTGTATTAGAAAAGGATGTATGATCTATGTAGTTCAAGTACGATATTCCAATTCTAAGGATAAGACTGTCACCTTAGAAAATATACCAATAATTCAGGAATTTACCATTGTATTTCCTAAAAGTATTCTAGGATTTCCTCGAAAGCGGGATATCGATTTTAATATAGAACTAATTCCCAGATCTGTACTAGTATCTCAGACCCCCTATTGAATGAGTGTACCAGAATTAACAGAATTAAAATTACAGTTGCAGGAGTTACTAGATAAAGGGTACATTCGTCCTAGTGTATCCCCTTGGTGAGCCCTTGCATTATTCGTAAACAAACAAGGATGGTACACTACAAATGTGCATTGATTACAAGAAACTTAACAAATTAACCATAAATAATAGGTATATATTACTTCGTATAGATGATCTTTTCAATCAAGCTAACAGTGCAACAATTTTTTCAAAATTTTATTTAAGGTGTGGGCATTATGAGATTGGAGTTAAAGATGAAGATGTTTACAAGACAACCTTATAAAATCACTATGAGCACTACGAGTTTGCACTTTTACCTTTTAGACTGAGAAATGCACCTACAACTTTCATGAGCCTCATGAATGGCATCTTTCACCCTTTTCTAAACAAGTTTATTTTGATTTTTATTGATGATATATTAATTTATTCAAAAAAACTTGAAGAACATAAGGAGCATTTACTTATAGTGCTACAAATTTTTCAGGAGCATCAACTATATGCAAAATTTAGTAAGTGTGATTTTTACAAGGACCAAATACAATATCTAGGCCATGTTTTATCAGCTGATGGGATAAAAGTTGACCAAGAGAAAATATAAACCATTATGGAGTGGTCAGAACGAAAGAATGTGGTTGATATATGTTCCTTCATGGGATTAGAAGGGTACTACCAATGATTCATTGAAATATTTTCTCAAATCGCATAGCCCATCACTTCATTACAATGTAAGGTAAATATTTTTAATTATACAAGTGATTGCCAAAAACGTTTCGAGCATTTGAAACATTTGTTAACTACTTCCCTACTACTAAATATCGATGATCCAAATCAATTGTTTGAGGTATGCACTAATGCATGTAAAGAAGGAGTGTGGACGGTATTAACCTAGTATGGAAACATGATTGTGTATGAATACCACAAGTTAAAATACCATGAACAGAGATCCTCTGCATATGACTTGGAATTAATTGTGACAGTACATGCCCTAGAGGTATGGAGACACTATATTTTAGGGAAAAAATTCTTATTGAAGACTGATCAAACTAGTTTAATCAGTTATTTAAAGAATACCAATCTAAATGCGTGCCAAGCAAGTTGGAATGCATTTATGAGCAAATTTGAATTCAAAATTCAACATTTAAAAGGTAAGTAAAATTGTATTTTTGATGCACTAAGTAGAAGGATACATTGCATTTATGAACTCTCTTATAACCAAATAGAGTTTAAAGTTTCAGGAACAGATTAAAGAAGCAACACCTAAATATCCTGAATATGATTTTTTATGGAAACAAGCGAATAACCAACGAAAACAATTGGATTATTAGGTAAATAATGAGAATTTTTTTACTTTTTGGGGAAGGATATATATTCCCAATAAAATAGATATAAGATAACTGATCCTTAATGCATACCATAAAAATCCTTATGCTTCGCATCCGAGTTAATAAAAATATATGTTTTTATCAATTCGAAAAGATTATTTTTGGCTTGGGATGTGCAAGGAAATCACTTAAAATCTCGCTAGATGCCTGGAATGTAACCAAGTTAAAGTTGAACATCAACTTCCTGCCAGTTTAATACAACCCATACTTGTACCAGAATGGAAGTAGGAATTCATCTCACTAGATTTTATCGCTTGTTTACCCTGGTTTAATAAGCATAATGATTCAATAGTTTTGGTGGTAGAAAAACTGAGTAAAATTTTCCACTTTATACCAATACAATCTAATTACATAACAGTTCAAATTGTTGATATCTTTATGAAGGAAATATTTACATTTTATGGTGTTCCTAAAGAAATTATCTCAGATAGGGACGTAAAATTTACCTTCGCATTTTGGAAAGCCTTCTTTACTGGTATGGTGACTTAGATTTAGTTCAGCACTGCATACCATCCACAAACGAATCATTAGACTGAATGTTTGAATGAGATGTTGGAGGATATGTTAAGAATGTACGTCATGCAACAACCCAATAAATGGTAGGAATATTTACATTTTGTAGAATTTTCATATAATAATGGGTATCATAAGTCATTAAAAATGAGTCCATTTGAAGTGTTGTATGGAATGAAATGTACAACCACCATTAATTGGAGCAGCCCTGAAAATAAATTAACACTTGGGCCAAATATGTTGGAAGATATGGAACGAGAGGTAAATAATATTTGACCAAATTTAAAAGTTTCGCAAGGAATGGAGAAGGATTATGCTAATCAGAAAATAACCTACATGGAATTTTATGTTGGAGACCATGTTTATGTCTGAATTAAAATTAATAAAATAACTTTGAGGTGGACTACTTTTTCAAAGCTTTCTCCCCGGTTTTGTGGTCCATTCCAAATTCTGGAAAGAATAGGACAGATGGCCTATCAACTGGCTTTACCCAGTCACATAAGGGTGCATAATGTGTTTCACGTGTTGTTATTAAAGACATATATTCATGACCTTAGACATGTAATTCATTGGCAGAATGTTCAGGTAAATTGTAATTTCTATTTTTTCATTTCAGATAATGATGTATATTTATTAATTGTGGTAATTGTTGATTGTTTAGGTCAAACTAGATGGAGAGTTCTTGGTAGAACGTAAGCACATCCTCCAACAAAGAGAAATGAAATTAATTAGGTGAGAAATCACCTAGGTTAAAGTGCAACGGAAGCACTTCATCCTAAAGGAGGCCACTTGGGAGGATGAGGAATATATGTGACATGATTATCTGAAATTGTTCCAGGAATTTGGAAAAAACACCAAGGATGGTGTTTTGCCTTAGGGGGATGATGTAACATCCAATAATGAAACTAAAATTACAAAAGGTTACTTAAGTTACTTTCAGTAAACTATGTTGGAACAGTTAAATTATGTTGAAACTTTATATTGACTATTCTTGTTTTTCGTTTTTTGGAAATAATAATAAGTATGATAAAGTTTGGAATGGAAGGGTCTAGCTAGAAATGAATTACAGTTACAAAGAATTTATAAACACTTATATACACTTATAAACTCCTCTAGATATAAAAAGGAAATCTCAGTGAGGAGAGGGGTTCTTTGGGATTTTTCAAGGAGGAGACAAAATGAAAGGAGTCTGAAGAACAACACAACATTGTTGTAGAGTAATCCAAAGGTGTACCTGGGCTAGTGGAAAATCTATCTTAGAAAATAAGCTTCTAGGATGAACATTGGTCCATATGCAAAATTCAATTCATAATTAAAATTGTTAACTTCTTTGGAGAGGAGCTCCGGGGAGAAGAGTAAGTCATTGCCTCTCTCATGGTTGGGTGGAGCAAACTTTCAATGTGGAGAAAATATAAGTAAATTCTACTCTAGGTAATTGTATTTGATAACATTTTTTATATTTATTACATGTTATGCCTATGAATTTTGGTTCTAAAAAATCTAATGGCTAAACTTAGAAAATAAAAAAGATCAGTTATTTTTTTTATTAAGAAGTGGGACAAAAATTTAGAGGTATCCTCATTTATAAAACTTGTGCAGCAAGGAAGAATAGTGATATAACCTTAACCTGGTCATATATACTTATGCATGCATCATAAATTCCCTTGTAACTTAAAGAAAAATCATTGTTTCCCAAGATGGGTGGGGTTAGTCCTAAGGCCCGACCCTGACGTGTAGCCAAGAGACAGTCTCGACCAAATCTAAGGGAGTTAAGAGAATACGTGTATAGCATAATTCGCAGGAGTCGCTATAAAAGATGTAAACTTAGGGGTATATTAATGTCCCAATGATTCATATATATATGAAGAATGAGAAAATAGATATCCATGAATATCCATGAATTCTGTACATAAGCGGAAATAACAGAACATGCATGAATAACATATAATTGATTTCCGAATAAGAAAAAAAAAACAAATCATCATAACCAACTATAACGTAATTTCTATCTGAATATTTACTCCCGTCGGAAGAGTCGTAAACAACAAAAGAACTTAATTCAGAAGTAAATTTCAAACGTTTTAATGTTTTTTTTCTTATGGCCAATGGTTGAAGTTAAGTGTAGAGTTGTGGATAAGAACTCTCATACACAGAAGCAATTAAACCCTTAACAATATAACAAAAATTAAACCAGTGGCTACACTGAGTAGAAATCTAAGCTGAAATATTGTCTAAGAAATGGACACAAGGGAATATCTATATAGAATACTACTACAACTCATAAATCCAACCCATGAGGGTTTTACTGGTAGGAAATGTTATAACAGATTTAGACAGAACCACAAGGTTTCGAATAAAATTCATTTATAGATCTCTATTGGTAACCTGATAATAGTTGGTTGGGTTTGCAATGGCCAGCCACCATGAATGAACTACATCTAAGACGATCGAACTCATACATGGGCTACAAGTTGTAAATATGGTTAAACATGTGATGGATGTAAATTACACAACAAATAGAAGATCGGTGGTTTGAATCCATACCTACCACCAAACAAAGCAATGCTTCGATGTTAGAAGACTTGAGGTAATTAATATTAAAAAAATAAATAAAAATAAGGCGGCAGGGGTAGGGTATAAAGTATACCTGAAAAAATTTTAATAGATGGAAAATCCAGGGAAAATATAGAAGAAAACCTACGATAGAATAGGAGCGTCAAACTCATGGTAAATATAATGTGCTAAATCTGAAAACTGGGTCGAGCTTGCAAACACCTAAGGGAACAAGGTAACGTATGCAACCAAACCCCTCTAGTTAGGAATCCGAATGGGTTTGAAAACAAGATAAAAGTAGAAGGTCAAACACTTTGTGAAAATTAGCTGGTCGGCAAAGCATTGGAGGTGGGAAGTGGTAGCCCTGCAGTACTTGACACCTCCAGAGTAGGTTGAGTTTGAAGATGAACAACCCTCCAACTGAAGCCTAAGAGGCTCCCTAGCTGCATAGGGCTTCCATAAAGTGTTCCCTCACAAATGGATGCGAATACGACATTGGGCAGGGAAATATTCGAGGTGAAACACTCGAGATACCTTACCACCGTCAATTTATAACTTCATAGTTCAGCCATCGATTTCTGGCAAGGATCCCCATTTTATACCATGAGGTGTAGGGAATATCATGTTTAGATGAGTCGATAACACGCACATACCATGGCGCTAATCTCTAATACCCCTATTAACTATTGTATTAAATCAAAATTATGATAGCGGAGTACTTAGATTCAACATTGTTACCATAATGATGATGTGATTGTGCTGTGAAAACTAAATAAAACATGTATGGTGAATCTAAAGGCTAAGTATGGTAACAATATCATTAATGTGTTGTAATTGTAGGTACAAATTCGAATGAGTAATTTGATGTAATTCTAGTGAAGCCATGTACATACATTAGAGTTTCATCCTGTGATTCTAAACAAATATGTTGTCATATATTTGTTATGAGTTTATTTTATTTTATTTTAATATAAGTCTATGGGTGGAAGTGTGACAATATTTTTATAACAGCTTTTAAATGGTTACTTAATAATTAGTCGAGAGGTATTTAGGTCAATATGTTTAATTGTGTTTTAAAATTTTTATATAGTTATCAATAATTTTACAAAAAAAATGTAAAATATTAATAAGATTAGTCATGTGCCATATCGATATAAATTGTAGTATTTTGGAAAAGTGGTATTAACAAGTTATGGTAGTGATCAATAATATTATAATAAATGTTATTTATATATTATCTATGTGCATGGTAAAGTGAAAGTGAATCTCTATAGTTAAAGATCTTGTTATATATTTTTTAAATGTGGATATGTTTAACTCATATATTAACTTTTTATAATTAACAATAATAAAAATAATTCAAAATAAAGTTAAAAATTAGTTAATTTTTATAATTTATTTTCTTAATTTAGGAATTGTGAGAATTAAGTGTCTTTATGTATAGTGGGCTATTTTATTTATATGTCTATGAAAATTATAATATATTTAATGTTCTTGTTGTAATAGAAACATATAAGGTTGTTTATTCCTTAAGGCTTTGGGTTGATGGTCAGCCCACATATTATCAAGGCACTCTCTATAAAAAGGTCATCGAGTCAAATCCCTTAAAAAAAGAAAAAACATAAAGTTAAACTTTTCCTATTTATGTCAATAGGAATGTCTATTTTAGAATAGGACTTCCAAAATTTTAATTTAACTATCAACAATTATTAGGTGTATGGTAGAAATTTAACATCAAACAAATATTCTAAAAGGTATGGAGAAATCAAAGGTTGAGATTGATCTCCAAAGTCGTTATTGGGCATATGATATTGATAAACCATGGTGTTGTAACAAAACCTATCTAGAGGTTAATAATATCCATAATAAAGTGGGAGTATATATATATATATATATATATATATATATATATATATATATATATATAACAATTTAGAATAATAAAATTAAAAATATATATAAGTTTTTATGATTTATTTTTTCTTTTCTTTTTTATTTTAGTAATGTGAGATGTATAAGTGTTTGTTGTGAATCTATACCTATGGATATTCACTAGTAATTTAGTTTATATTTTTGTTGGTTTAAAAGTTGTTAAACAACATAAAATTTTATCCAAACAATTTTTTACAAAAAAATTAAAATTATTGTTTAATGATTACAAAAATAATGATTAAAAGTATTTACACATATTTACTGCTATTTCCATAGTATAGTGTTGAAGATAATGGAGAAACTTGTTCAGAGAAAGTCGGTTCACCAAAACGTTAGATTAGTAGTTTGTTCCTAATTATTAGGTATTAATTCTAACTTCCATATTTGCATGTAAGTTATATATTGTTTGTATTGTAATAAGAATGTAGAGCGATGTGCAGATGTAGTCCCTTCTGGTGTAGTCTGTCAAAGTAGATATAACCAGTATTTCTTTCGTTAAATTATTCCTGTCATTTTATCATGGTATCAGAGCTTCAGGGTTGAATCAAAGCCAGAGTGCCTTGATCCATGTAAGTATCCAGGTGGCAGAAGAGAAGCCCCTGATGACCTGAGGGTGGCCTAAGTGAGGCTCAGTAAGGTTTTTTTTTTTTGAAAACCTCGGTTAGCGCGTTCGTTGGTGGCACAGAAGTGTCAATCAACACAGAACCGTTCCAAAGAAGAGCATTGATCTTTGAAATAAATGTGGACTAACTTAGAGAAACAACACTGATCTGTCTTTTCCTCATAGGGATTCTGCCTAGTGCGACCAAAACAACATCTCAATGATTGCAAAGCACCGATTGAGCTAGTCAGCTCGTGAAATAAGAGCCAGTGTGCTCATGTTTAAGGAGCCTGAGTACTTGTGTTGGAGGAGCCAAAGATATTTTGTTGTGTATTGTGGACAGAAGCAAGAGAGATTGTGCCTGTTGAGATAGATAGCTCGTACATGCAGATCTAGTGAGATCGTGCCAGAGGAACTGGTGAGTTGTGGCAGCAGAGGTCGCATATCACTTGTAAATTGTGAGGATCACTGCAAGCGTGATCCATTAGAGAGGAGCCTGTGAGCTCGCAACAGAAGAAGTCATGGTAGAGGATCCCGTGAACCCATGGTGCAATGCACAGAGCAACCTGCCACAGTGGTCAAAGATCAGGTAGATATGTTTCTTAACATTTTTTTTAGTGGATCTGGGGTAGATCCGTTTGTAGATCCCGTTTTCTGTCAATTGTTGTAAGTCATTTTTTTTTAGTGTAAAGATGAATAATTTGATGGAAGTATACTTGAATGAGAGAAACAACCTCGACCGTTCCAATTATTCTAATTGGAAATTAAAGTTACAGACTATGCTGGAAGGGCATAGTGCATGGGGGATCGTGATTGACTATGAATTGAAACCTACAGTTGCGGGAGGCATAATAGCTGTGATAATACAGGATTTGGAGAAGAGGGAGAACAAGGTGAAAACAATGTTGAAAATGTCAGTGAAATAGTGCATTATCCCTCATATCAGAAATTGAAAATCAACAAACCAAATCTAGACAGCTCTCAAAGATTTGTATGAAATCATAAACAAAAATCGCCTTCTATTCCTGAAAAGAAATATTCTCTCCATTAAGATGGAGGAGAATGAAACGATAGTTGTGTTCATCTCATTCATCAAGGACCTCAAATACAAGCTTGGTGACATAGGAGAGGCGGTAAATACTACTGACCTGGTAACAATTACTATGAATGGTATGATTGACGACTATAAATTTTTTATCATAGGCTAGAATGTGAAAGAGAAAGCCCCCAAATTTGAAGAATTGTCAGGGATTCTAATGCAAGAGGAGGAAAGGCAGATGACTTTGAAACCCCAGAATTCAGATCTTGCTTTTATGGTGAAGAAGAAGTCATTCAGAGGGAAGGAAAATGGAGGACAGAGAGGTGGAGGTACAAAAAAGAAGAGGTTGAATCCATCTCATGGCATGCCATCAAATAGGAATGATTCACCATTAAAATGTTTCTATTGTGGTGAAATTGGCCATATGGCTAAACATCGTTGAAAGAAGAATTTTGATGAAGGTCAATAGAGATACAAGAGACATGTAAGACACATTTCTATTGACAACCATAACCAGGACCTCCAATTTTTTATGGTTGATTATGATGAAAAGGGTAAAGCAGGTACATGGTATGTGGATTCAGGAGCATCCACCCACATTACAGGTAACGGACAATGGATTGAAGACTTCAAAGAAACCAGTAGTGGAGAAAAAATCTACCTTGGTGGAGACAAAGGCTACCCAATAAAATTACATGTTAATGTTCCCGTAATTCTTCCTGATGTAAATATTAGGCACATTCAAAACATGATGTAAGTACCCATAATTAATAAGAATTTAATTTTTGTTTCAATGATAACATATCAAAACCTTAAGGTAGAATTCGTTAAGTCATATTGTGTTGTTAACGATTTGCTAGATTCTATGAAGAAAATTGCAACATGGATTCATGTGGGCAGTCTTTACAAGCTAAATGTGAGAAGTGCACCACATAAAGCTTTGACATCATCAGGTATGTATGCAAAAGATTTATGGCATCAGAGATTTTGCCATATTAATTTCAATGATTTATTTCTACTTCAGAAGAGAAGTATGGTCAATGGTCTCCCAGATTTAAAACATATTCATGCTGATTGCAAAGCATGTTGTCCTGGTAAGATGCACAGAGAAGAGTTTCCTATTAAAATAGATAGAAAACAAAGAGATATTCTAGATTTAGTCCACACTGATTATGTGAACCGATGCAGTAAAGATCATTGGGAGGTGCTTATTATTTCTTATCATTTTTTGTTGATTGCACAAGATTCACGTGGGTATACTTTCTCAATAAAAAGAGTAATAATTTTTAATATTTCAAATATTTCGAAAGCATGAATGAGAAGAAGACAAGTAAATTCATCAATATTCTCCTCTCATATCAAGGGGGAGAGTACAGGAAGGTTGATTTCAACAAATATTGCAAAGACCATGGAATATTGCATTAGTTTATAGTACCCAACACTCCTTAGTAGAATGGGGTTGCAGAGAGGAAAAACAAAACCCTTGTGGAGTGTGCTCGCATCATGCTGAAAGGTAAGGATATTTCTAATGTATTTTGGGCTAAAGGGATAAACAATGCAATGTATTTGAAAAACAGGAGTCATACAAAGAGGCTTGAATTTGAAACTTATTTTGTATCTTTATAAGGATTTAAACATGTAGTTAAACATCTAATAATATTTTTATCCAAAGCCTTTGTTCATGTACCAAAATAAGGATAGAAAGAAACTGGACTCGAAGGCCATAAAATGCACTTTTTTTTGGTATTGTATTGAATTTAAAGCTTAAAAATTGTTTGATTAGAGGGTCAGTATTTAGCTAAAAATGAAAGTGATCAGAAATTCTTCAAATCAGAGTGATCAGATAGATCTCGTCACTAGGATTACAATGAAACTCGTTCCATCAAAATCCGAGTTCGTATGAGTAAGTTATGGTCTGTTGTTATTTTTCTCAAATAGGTGAAAATTATGCAAAACAATGACAGACTGATGACTTGGCAATCTAGTCAGCGCCTCACAAATCTTTAGGGAATATTCTCCAGTTTCAGCCAGTGACACTGTGACAAGTTTCATCACTAGAATCGCCAATGTTCCTTGGGGAAGTTGAATTTTTCTCCTAATCCTAAGTTTCGAATTATCTAAGCTGGATTATTATTATTTTAAGGGTGAATTGCCAATGGATAAGGACCATGCGGTGCAACTGGAGGCTGCCACATGCCCTCCCCCATGGCAAGGTGGTTAGAATGTTAAATTTATGCAAGTTCAAATATAAATGGTGTATATATGTTTTATTCCAAAGTTGACCCATACCATGGGTGCATACATTATTTACAAACCTGATTCTAAGGTTTGAACCATACCATGGGCACAACATATTAAATATCAACATATATTTATATCCAAATATCAAAGGCCTAAAGTTCCGTTTATGAAAATGTATGACTACGAAGGGGCAGAGGTTGAGGTCGACCCCGTGACCTCCCCCGAACTAACATCAACACCTACAACTATGCCATCCATCGACTTTCTTAACCATATGGGTTCTTGCCTCTATTTGAAGTTTGTCAGCACCAAATTTGGGGATCCCAAGGGGGCCATCCCACTCCCAGATGTTTACGCACTATGATCAGGGGAAAAAAACTGTTCGGTGGGAAATTTAAAACAAAGATTAAGCTGAGATTAATTACCACTAATCCATGGTTAATTCATGCTATTGAAATCAACAGTAAGTCAGGTTAGCGCTTAACGCGCCCACTAACCACACTTCAACTCATACTTATCATTAATTGATTACGGCTTATCTTGGATGAAGGTTTAGGGGACCCGCCAAATGCGGAGTAGCTCCACATTTAGTGGATTTAACTGGCAGACTTCCAGAATTAGTGGAGAAAAAGTAGAAAAATTATTTTTTCAATAACTATGGAAAATGACAGCGGGGCCACCCTTAGCCCCGGGTTACCTCCACGGTCCAGGTTTAGCTCAAATTTTCCACCAAAGATGTGTGTACAATTGCATCCAATATTTCATGCCATACCAGATTTCCAATCCGGAAATCTCACACTCCTCTGATTCTACGCTGGCAATTTCAAAGAGCTAGTTTGGTTATTTTAATATCTCAATTCAGAGAATTGAGATATTAATTCAACACACCTCCATAACTATAACTCGACAGTCCATTTCATGTACATGAGACCCCATTCACATATTTCATATTTCATATTGTGCAAACCATTATACGTAATATATCCATGTATATATCACGACGCCCTTCAATTATTACCGAAGTCCAACAATAATACCTTTTTTAAGTCATAAACCTTAATACATATTTGATTGGGCCCCACACATACAATCAATAACCAATCAAACGCCTGCACCATACCTCGCCTATCCTCCGCGCACCTTAATTAAACTCTGCGCAAGTCCAACGCACGATCACCGTCCGATGGCCTTTGCCCAGATCAACGACTTTGAGAAATATCGCTCGACGTCCTAGTACGATGGATAACGTGCGATGGTGCAGGTTAACCGGTGGTTTTACAATTCATTTAGGGACACGCGTCATTTGCTCTATGGAATTGCTGTGAATTCGGGAATACCGCTTGTCCGACAGATGGTGGTGCGATGAAACCCACGGTTTCGCTCCAAACCACCATTACTATTCGTCTGGTCGTGGTTCCAATTCTCCCTTCCATGCAAGGTTCCATCGTATAGTTCAATACACAGTTTCTCGTTATATAATAACAATTTCTTTTATACTCTGACGCAGAGTTCCACCATACATAACCCTTGCGGCTACGTTTATAGTGCTCATCCCCACAAAGCCTATTCGCACTGGTTCTTATACATTGGTTAGTGAGATTCGGTTTCGTTTACGCAGAGCTCACTACAATCTAGGCACGTACAATTAAAACACAACATCGACCAAAAGTCGATTTCTTCAACTAAATACAGAGCACAATTTATCCCAAATTGCAGAGTACATTCACACATGTTTTAACCCGGTAAATGCACAATTTTCAAGGGTCCTCTCCACACAGAGTTAAGAAAAAAATGCACAGTTACGCTGAGATAATTTCCTCATATGATTCGACCAGGAAGACATACAATCACATATGGAACTTATACACAATTCTTCATAAACAGATATATCTATATATACAGGCGATAGATCACAGAAGCAAACTCTTCCAATTTCATGGCGGGCCAGATATTCAATTCGGTGGCCATTACTCTCCTATTCTATTGCTGACGAGGTTCTTTCTCCTCTCTCCAGCTCTCTCTCTCTCTCTCTCTCTCTCTGTCTCTCATCTAACCTCTTCAGGGTTACATTTATACAAATAGTTCAGCGACTGTTGGTATTCCAATTCCTGAATCTAGACTCAATAACTGAATTAATCGTAACTGACTCTTCGTATTCCTATCTCCACCAACTTCTCATGTCCTCAAAGTGACTTGAGAACAATTACAATATTCTACCAAGTATTTAAAAAATTAATATTTACAAGAAATTCAAGGAACATGGGACCCCCTATGTCTACTTATGTACAAAGAAACTTTTGAGCCTAATGCTCCTGCATCAGAAAATTTCGACCAATTTTGGCTCAGGAAGAGTCATTCTTGGTAGATTTTGATGTTTTGGAGCAATTAGAGCAGGTTGCAGAGGAAATGGGGGACTATAAACTTTATTTTTTCACAATTGAAGCTAATACAAAGGGCCGCACAATGAAGTTGGACCAAGGACATGTAGCCCAGGAGGGGTGAACTCCTTCATCAAAAACTTGTCTATTTGTCTCTGTTATTTTTACTTGTTGTGTTTTTAAATGTTGTTGTTAAAAATTGAGCTTCCATGCTTTTAAGTTCATGAAATACACTTAATCTCATCAAGTTTAATGAATTTTAAATCATAATCGCATGTATAAACCCTTGTATGATAAGCCAAAGCACTTTTATGTTAATTCCAAAAATAATATTAGTACAACATTAACTAACTATCAATTTCAGATCAAGTTGGTATTAGAGCATAAGGTTGATAAATGTTATATTCTTTCTTTTCTTGAGATTGTGCGGGAAGGGTTTTAATAATTGCAATTTTGTGATTCTTACAAGGTTGAAGTTGTAGAGAGGAGAATGGAAGCTATTGGTTGTTCATCCTGAGATTAGGAAAAGAATAAAGAGAGCTAAGAGAGCATCATTTTCACCCAAATTTCCATTCAATGCTGCACTTGAATAAGCTCAAGTTCCATCTCCAGCAGTTGAGATTGAAGATGTAAAAATTGCACAAGAAGGTGAAGTGATTGAAGAGGTACAAGCATCAGAGGTTGAGCTTGAATCCTTAGCCATTATGTGAGGAGTTGGAGAGACTCATGGTCATTCAAAAGAAGAGGATGTCAAGAGAGACTTCAAAGACATACAAAGAATGGTTAAAATCATGCTTGATGCATTCACTACAGAAATAGCAAGAGAAGGTTCTAAGCCTCCACATGGAAAAGGATCTTCATATAGTAAGTAGGATGAAGAGAAGAGTTTGAAAAGAAGTGGATGAAATCCACCTCCATATCCACCATCCTCATCCTTATCATATTCATTGACATCTTCATCTTCCACTTCCAACACAAAAACCACACACACTCATTCAAAAATCCCGAAAGGAAAAACTCCATTACTCAAGTTGGACATCAAGTTTGAACTTCCCATGTACAATGGTTAGGTAAATGTAGAGAATTTATACAATTGGGTCTACCAATTGGAATTTTATTGTAAAATTTAGAATCTACATAAGTACGACAGAAATATCCAGTTAGCTTCATTAAGTCTAGAATGAGAATCACTAGCTTGGTGGGAGGAAAAGACTCAAGAGGAAATGAAAATCCATGGTAAGATATCAATTTATTGGGTTGAATTTATTTCTTCCATAAAAAAAAAATTATCCGTTAACCTATAGAAAAAAGCAATAATGAGTTGGAAAAACTTTAGGTAACTCAAAGGAAAAATTGTTCAAGAGTACACCAAGGAGTTTAGAAAGAGGTCTTTGTTTTTAGGAGTAAACTTGAATTCACAAGACACACTGTTGAAATACATTGGGGTTTTACATTCCTACTTGAAACATACTATCCTTATGTTTAACCCAAAAAACTTAGATGAAGTATGTGTGCAAGCCACACATCTTGAAGCAAGGGGAAAGAACATTCAAGAAGAGGGTAGTAAGAATAAGCCATTCAAGGGAAAGGGAAAACATAATTCAAGCATTAAGCAGGAAGGGGATAAAAATACATGAAAACATTGTTCCAAATAGGGGCATGATAAATCCCAATGTTGGAAACTGCATCGAGAAATAAGGCCAAAGAAACCAAATAACAAAGGGAAACAAAATATATACTGCCACCACACAACAAGATCTTGAATCTGATTCAGGGATGAAACAAAGATTGTAGCCATGGTTAACAAAGGAAAGGAAGCCATAACAAGTACTAGTTCCTAAAATACTCACAAAAAAACTCCAAATGAAGACACAAGGATAGAATCATTCCATGTTAGAGTCATTTAAAATCATACAAATATGGATGCATTGTTTGATAGTGGGTCACAAGAAAACCTAATTTTAGAAGAATTAGTCAAAAATATTAACCTTGAAACTGTGCCACATCATAAATCATAACCTTTGGGTTGAATAGTTAAGAATGCCAATTTACAAGCTACAAGGAAATGCATATTTCGATTTGTTAGAAAATTAAATATTACAGAGAAATTCAACACACGAAATATGTGGAAAATACAAGCACACAAAACACATAAAATCAAAGAGACACAGATATACGTGGTTCACCCAGTTTGGGCTACGTCTACCCCAAATAGCCAGTCCTTCCTTTCTATTATCCAACAAAATGAAGAGACACAACCTACAATAGATCCACTATAATATCCTCTGTTATCTCTCACAGTCTCCCTATCTATTTCTCACTCTGAGAATACACATACTATACATAGCCACAATACCATACCCTCATACAAGCGAGGGGTTGCCTTCTAGGGAAAAAAACCTTAAACTAAACATAACTTCTACCATCAGATCATCTGCCTAATGAACAACCCAGATTGATTAATAGCTTGATTAATGAATTGGTATGTAACTATCCCAGATTTAAACAAAGGAGTCTCAGTATGGGAATAACCAATAATTATACCACATAATACAAAGAGAGGAATGTCAGGTGTAAAATCGTAAGAAGGACTTAGGAACTTGTTCAAAAGGTTAGGAAAATAAGTTAACCATTCCTCGATCTAAGGGGTTGGTCCGAGGGTGAAGCCTTCTCAAGATACCTAGGGATATTCCGGCTAAGAAAAGGAAGATTTTATTATTAAAAAGTATAGATAGAGTAACCTTTAAGGCATTGATGGCCTTTCAACTCACAACCCCAATTTGAATGTCATTGAAATCTATAAAAAATCAACATAAAAATTTCATAACTAATATAAGAACCCATAATAAGAATTATAAAGACATGTTTACAGAGCGAGATGTCGCTTAAACATAATATCCACTTCATAGAAAAAATTGTAAACTGGGAAAAGAAGAAAGAAATAGTTGAAATAAATAAATTAGCAATGATCCAACAAATTGGAGGGAGCATAATAACTTGACAAGAAAATGAATCCGACCTGAACAAACTATAAAACTTAACATAATAGAAAAATGAGTGAATTGTTTCATGTACGACTTCAGGATCTCAACCTACCTTTAACCCTAAAAATTTAACAACAATAGAGATTGAGTTCTCAAAACAACACGACCTATTATACCATAGTCATAAGTTGCTTGATTACCTAGTAAATGAATAATTACCCAAACATTTGACTAGAGGCATAGGAATTAAAAGAAATTAGCTGAAAATAACTCGGCCAGAGGCCTTAAGTACTAGAAACCCGAGCGTGGACCTCAAACTCAATACCTAACATAAAGAAAAGTTAAATTAAAAAACCCTCACAAAAGACCTGAACAGTTCAGAAGGCGAGGATTTTCCCAGTAAGAAAATATATAATAGGTATGAACAAGGGTCACCATACCTACGCTAGGAAAAGAGAAGAGTTCTGAGTGTTTTAAATAAACCAAGTGACAAGAAAAATACCTGAGGTGTGAAGCCCTCACCTAGAAAATCCTGCAAGAAAAATACAATTCCTAAAACAACTAGTTTTTGATAGGTTGGAGTTATTTCAAAGAGACATTAAATAATTCGAGGAAATTTGGAGGCTACCTACAGATCTGACCATGATACCCTACTTCGGTAGAATACTTTCAGCACCCAAATCGATGCAGGAAGGAAACATGTGAGTTTCCAGTTGCGACCATAGTTAAAACCCGATAAGCATGAACAAAAAATTAAGGGACCAACCTGGAAAAGGAATACATAGCCCATTATGGTGAGAATGGGGCTATTTTTTTTTTTGTGAATTTAGTAGTGCCTTGCTATTTTCTATTTATATGTAAAAGCATGTTACAGAGATAGAAAGTTTGTGGCCTCAACCTGCCCATAGGAAACCAGGTCTATTGGCCACCTTAACGCTTTAAAAGCAAACCAAAATTGAAAAAGTTTCATTCTGCTCCTTGTTTCATGCAATATCTGCCTATTAAGTCTATTATCAAAGTAACTGTTTGGACTTATAGTCCTATATATAAAGCCAAAAAACATGATATAAAGTGAAGAACCTGCCATTCATCTAAGGAATCAATTGGGGTAGCATCCTTTGCAGTGGATCCTGGCATATCAACTTGCTATAGTACTTGGATCTATTTCTCCAGTCTTACGAGATGATCATCCATTCTACCTATGCGGTTAGCAACTTGGTATTGGGTAACCTTAATGTGTTGCAGCTGGATATCAATATCTTGCAGAAGATCCATGAGCTTTGGTTCTGGCTTTTCGGTGTTAGGGTGGAAGCTCTGCATTGCCTTTGCTAACAGAGATTTAACAATCCAGTATGTATGAACTGTTTGATTAAAAAGTGACAGTTGTCCCCTA
Source organism: Pinus albicaulis (assembly GCA_034641835.2). Taxonomy (NCBI): domain Eukaryota; kingdom Viridiplantae; phylum Streptophyta; class Pinopsida; order Pinales; family Pinaceae; genus Pinus; species Pinus albicaulis. The sequence goes on along the minus strand of CM076577.1, from coordinate 859,057,604 downwards.
GTATTTCCAGGATCAGTCAAAAAGTCCAGTATCTCTGCCTCTGCAGCATTATCTTCCTCATACTGCTGAATTTCTCCTCCCCAACCTTGTATTTCCTGTCTAGCCTATGAGGATTTTCCAAGTGTGTATGTGGATGAGAGATTCAGTAACACCTATTCCTTTGTCTTCCTTCCTCATTTCTTCTTCTTCTCTGGTGGTTGTTCTGCCTTTTGTTTCCCTTTGGAGGTAGTACAGACTGAGTTTCGTGTTTTCCTCTTCGTCATTATGAACTGACTGAGTAGCCTGTGCTCTGGAAGGAGAACTATCAAATAATAAAAGAAAAAAACAATTAATCTTTTTATTTTGTTTCCCCTAACATGATTTGGATGATTGGGAAGTGCTTCATCATGAGTATGAAGGATGGTGGTATCCTTAAGAATTCGTTGATCCCAAATAAGGTAAAGAACCCAGTGAAAAATAAAGCAATTACAACCAACTATGCCGTGATAGAGCATTTGAACCCAATAAAAATCCGAGCAACAGTAAAAAATTACTTCATGACAGAGCATGTTTGGATAGGTATTAGGATAAGATAGTCTAGAACACAGAGCATGATAAAGACAGACTCATGATCCCATAAGAATAATCCCACAAGCACATCCCAGTGTATGCTTATAGATATGGACAGTAAAACGATAAACCGTAACTTTGAAGCAGGTTTTAAAACAGAAGTTCAGATAAAGTAAGATGATATTATTACTATATCCCTGAATGCTACAGTCTTCATTTCTATGAACATTATATATCTAAGACAAGTCGTTCATTCTGTTGATTCTAAATGCAAAACTATTATAACAAAGACTGAAGGTTATCTAATAAAATAAAATCCAAGACCATAAATTAATACTTGAATCTTTGGCCCTCATCATCATAATAAATAATCCCCTTTGAATGCAAAAATCATTGTTGGTCATCCCCAAGTGGAAGGAAAACCTCAATTGAAATCATGAGTCGGGTAGCAGGGGTTTCAATGGTTTATTACCTAGAAAGCTGAGTCTGCATGATTTTTGCTTCTATACCTACGTGAGAGTGGTAATAGGAAGCCATGGTAGAACTAATAATGAAAAAATAAACCACCAGTGGCAACGTATGTCTTGAACTATTGCGGAGAAAATAAGAAAATTGACGTAAGTTCAATGTCTGGAAAATACATGTAGCAGACAGTCTTTCCTCTCCTAATGCTACTCCATTGTGAACACATTTGAAGAGAGATTTTGACGGTCGAACCAAAGATCAAATGAGACAATGAATCTAGAGCCTAGAGGGTTAGTTACCGCATGGAAATCCTAATTAATCTTGATTGTCCATCTGTCTCGGGAAAATGAGAATGAGGGGTTGGCTTCTAGCTGTTTGGATGGATAGATAAAGATATGAAAAAAATATGAAGAGAATTAATCGAGTGGTATTTTGTAGACTGGGAGACTGACAGTTGCATGGTTGAGTACAATACCAATCTAAAAAACATCATCTTAAGCCTAAGTGGCAAGAAACCTTAGTCTCAACCTTCAAAATTTTGGGTGAAATTGTATTAATAGTTAAAATCACATCCACATTTATATGATGATATTGATATAGTGGTCAGTACTGGTAAAAAAAATGCAATTTCATTTCTATTTTATTTATTTTTCATGGCGTGTAATTTTTTGTTTTTATGAGCATCTGTTACATAAATAATTTTTTTATAAATTATATTAATTATTTTCAATTAATTAAATCCAAGGATAAATATTATAAACCTAAGACAATATTATTAAACCCAGGGTGGTAATAATATAAACCCAAGGTCTATAAATTGTAAGATAAATGTTATAAACACTAAAATAAATATGGTTGACCATTGTTGATTATAAAAATAAGGGATTTATATTGTAAACGGAAGGAATATGAACGCTTATATTTTAAACCTAAGTAATTTATATTAACCAAAGGATTTATATTATAAGCCCTATGAATAATATTACACTCTAAGAATATGGACCCTTAAATTAATAAACCCAACATATTGATTTATAAACCTAATGGAATAATAAACCTAAGTGAATATAAAACCAAAGGAATATAAAACCAAGGTATTAATATTATAAATCTAAGGTATATAAATCGTAACATAGATACTATAAACACTAAAATAAACATGGTTGAACATGAATGATTTTCAAATTGAGACAATATTTGTTATAATGTGACATTGCACCATGGTTTACCATGATCATAAACTGAAGGAATTTATATTAAACCCTAGGATTAATATTATAAACCTTATTAATAATATTATACCCTCGGAAGACACAAGGATTATATCAGCTTTTCGAGTTTCCATTGCTAATTACTTCACCGCTTTGGAGGTCAGGGAGTTAAATCTCCTCAACGCCCATACGGTTAGGCCTTGCTTGTTTGGCCGACAGGTAGATCCCTTTTGGTTTATATGCCTGTATTTTCCCGTGGATGTAGCGGCTATCGAGTGTCCGTGAACCGCATATATATATATATATATATATATATATATATATATATCCATTTTGGCATTTATATGCATGTATTTTCCCGTGGATGTGGCATTTCTCCAGTGTACGTGAATCGCATATATATATATATATATATATATATACCTAGGAATATTAACCCTTGGATTAATAAACCTAGGGGGTTGATTCTATAAACATAAGGGATTAATTCTAAAATCCCAATGTATTATAAACCCAATTGAATAATATCAAACCCAAGGTATTAATATTATAATGCCAAGTTATATAAGCCCTAATATTAATATGATAAACCCGAAAATAAACATACATTTCCATGGTTCATTTTCATATTGAGATAATATTTGGTACAATGAGACGGTGGAACATGGTTAACCATTGTTGATCATGATTGATTTTCAGATTGAGACAATATTTGTCACAATGTGAAATTGGACAATGGTTGACCATGATTATAAACCCAACGGATTTTTATTAAACCCTAGGATTACCTTATGAATAATATTACACCCTAGTAATATGAACCCTTAGATTAATAAACTTGAGGGATTGATATTATAAACCCGAGGGATTAATTCTAAAACAATTCTTGCCACAATGTGACATTTGGCCATGGTTGACAATGTGATTAATTCTTAAAGCCCAAGGTATTAAAAACCCAAGAAAATAATATTAAAACCAATGGATTAATTTTATAAACCCAAGGTATATGAACACTAAGCTAAATATTATAAACTCTCAAATAAACATGGGTGACTTTGGTTGATCATGGTTCATTTTCATATTGATAAAATATTTTCCATAATGCAACGTTGGGCCATGTTTGACCATGGTTGAGCACGATTTTTTTTCAAATAGAGACAATCACTACAAGAAAAAAGCACATTGGTGAGGGTCATGCTTGTGACGGACCTTTAAGGTCCGTCACCAATGTCACATATGGTGACGGTCATTAAAAAACCATCACTGTAAGTGTATATAGTGATGGTCCTTTATGGTCCGTCACCAAAGACATTTTCAATGACACTTTTGGTGAGGGTCGTTAAAGGCCCATCACTAATTCTCTCTTTGGTGACACTTGTAGTGATGAACTATTAATGACCCTCACCATTGCTCTTTTTGTTACTTTTGGTGATGGTCAAAAAATGTCTGTCATCATTGATCACTATAAACCGTCACTGTAAGTGCATACAGTGATGGTCCTTTATGGTAGGTCACCAAAGACATTTCACTTTTGGTGAGGGTCGTTAAAGGCCCATCACTAATTCTCTCTTTGGTGACACTTCTAGTGACGAACTTTTAATGACCCTTACCAATGCTCTTTTTGTTAGTTTTGGTGACGATCAAAAAATGTTTGTCATCATTGATCATTCCAATGAGTTTTTGATGATGCTATGTGCCTGTTAATATATTTTTTGTCAAAAGATAACGATTTAATACCATTATTGTGGAGAATTTTTTATAATATGTCTAAGGCCATAGTGGTTAGGGTCAGTCAATTTTTTAAGAAGTAATAAGTGTGTATCATTTCCCTTAAGTAATGACTAGTCAAATAGAGATTTCCTATGAGTCAACACATGATTAATATATATTAAGTTTATTATCTAGCAAATTCCATTTAGATAAAGTTCCACTATTGTGTGTAGGAAATATATTATTTAATACATAATCAAGCTCTGACAATTCTATTAATGAGAAAGACCTAACAATCCTCAACAATCTGGGCACACCTTAAATTAATTCTTTGGCACACACTAACATTTATTAGCACCCCACATGTCTTGGAACATCTTAGTACCTAGAACATCTTGTGATGACACTGATGCCCAAGCACATGGTGGCATGCACTAGCACAACATGGAAATCTCCTAGCATGTGTTGGCATGCCGCATATAGTCTCTAGCATTCCCTGGAACACCTTGGTTGAATGCATTGACATACATTAGCACTTGGCACACAATGCCACTTGGCATGTATTGGGACCTATTATTAGTGTGCCTAGCATGCCCCTTTTCAAAAATATAAAGTCCTGACTTATTAACCCTCTTATTGGTTCTTCCTTTTGTTTCCTTGACACATATTGACATACCCTGGCACCCTGCGCCACATCCTTAGCACCTAGCATGTATTGTCATATATTGGCACTATTAATTGGCACATGATATAATTAGCACACCCTGGAACTCCCAAGCACACTTTGGGAATTCTTAACATGACTTGATATTCCCTAGCTGCATGCCTTACCAATGCTTAGCATACCTTGTCACTCCCTCCTTGGCATGACAACTAACACTGACCATTAACACTAGTCTCTCCCATTACACGTTCCTCGTATTCATTAACTTCCATGAATTTTTACCTAGTGCTCCCTTAATTTTTTTCCTAGTACTCCTTAACACTCATCAACATGCATTATCACTCTCTAGCACACCTTAGCACTCTTCAACATTCCCTTCCACTTCATAACATGCATAACAGTAGTCCCTGACACATATTGGCGCTTGGCATGTGTTGGCGCTTGGAAAGTCTTAGCATGTACGGAATATGTTGAGATGCCTTGGTATGATTTAGCATGGTTTAATACTAAATTTATTTGTGATGATCAATTGTTGGAAAGTAGATGAGAAGCAACAAAGGAATACTTGGCACATAGAATGCACTAACACTTTGCACTTGGCACCTATTGCTGCCTAGTGTTAGTGTGCCTAGCATGCCCCTCTTGGAAAAGGTAAATTGATGACTTATTAACCCTCTTATGTGTTCATTTCCTTGTAGTCTAAATTTTTTCTCCATTTTGTTGTCTTGATAGTCCCTGAAACACATTGACACACCCTTGCACATCTTGGCATGCCTTATTGCTTGGCACATCTCAGCATGTTTGACATGTATTCCCATTATCTGGCACATCAAGGGGGTGAAGAGAGATGTAGTCCTAAAGTAGGTTGAGTACGAGGGCCGAGTAAGGGTTGCTAAAGGGAGGTCATGATCATCCTACAAGAGAAAGATCATCATGTGAGGGTTTAGAAGAATGTTGCATACCTTAATGGTTGGTTTGCGCTAGGAAGTAGGATGGCATATTGTTGGTTCTCTTCTGGCAGATCAAGCTTAAGAGAGGTTTCTCACGAGAATCTAGGTATGTGATTTCAATGGTGTCTTTGTGTGAAGGCCTTATCAAATTTTGAAATGTTGAAATTTACAAAAAAACAGTGAGAATGGAAACCAGAAAGGACAAAAAAAAATGCACCCACACTAGTGAGGAATTTTGATGCACCAGGAGTGAGGAATGTGGGGCGTCTAATTTATTTTTCCCTTAAATAAATTGGACAATAAATTGTAATTTCATCTCATAACAACTTGTGTCAGCTAATTAAGTCATGATGACCGAGTTAACTCAAGAAATTCGATTTGAGGGTCTAATATGAGGCATCTAGAGGGATTCTAATATTTTTGGGGTCCAGTTGAAGTTGATGCATTAGTGGGGTGCAAGTGTAATTAACTCAATTAAATGATTTAAAATCATTTTAACTAGTTCTAACTGAGTGATGAGCTAGTGAGAGGTCCAGTGAATTACATTAGATTTAATTCACAATGAGTGATCAATCAGATAACTGAGAATTTGCTATTAATAGTTGCATGCATGTCAGTTTTGAGGAATACCCAGTTGAGATAGAGGTTAAAGGGAACATAACTATCAGTTGTATTCAGAGAAAATTTCCCATGTGCATTTATAATGTCATTAGGATGCCATGATGGATTGTGCAATCAAGGAAGACTGATTTTCCTAATTAATAAGGAGTTAATTCCCTAGGAATTGCATGAGCAAGGTAGGCTGAAGTAAGGATGAGAATTGACTAATTACTAGACCGAGTTTGCCTAGATCAATGGCATACAATTGACAGAGTGCTGGAGAATCTCATGAGAGATTAAGCATTGTATTGTTTCATGATTCCTTGACTTAATACACAATAGAGATAGAGGGGTTTTGATTAGTTTCTTTCCCCAAATACATCATGCTATTGTGCGATTGATAATTTATTTCTCTTACTTATATGTGATTATGCGATCGTGTTTTGTTTCCGTAAGTTGTAGGAAGGATTCAGTATCTTGTTTTAGTAGATTACAAGATCAGATTGAATCTCGTTGGTTAGATTTTCTACATGGTATCAGAGCAAGAATTTTTTGGGCGGCGTGTTAGAGAATATATGAAGATTTTGGTGTAAAATTTTCGAAAACAAATAGAATATTTGGATTCCTTGCGAAAATCTGCCCAAAAAAAAAAAGAAGAAAAAAAAAAAAAATCGGTCAAATTGGAGCTCGGATGAGGGAGATATCATCGATTTAAAATAAACTCTTTTTTAGAAACTTTTTGTAACTTCGGGACAATTACACTGTGTGTGAGTCAAGAACCTATATGCACTTGAGGTACCAGATGCATGCAAAGCTTTGAGGAGAATTGAAGAAGTTAGAGACTTGGTGGTTTAGAGGGAGCATAAATTACCTCTCAACGTGCATCCTCATGAGAAGCAGTCTCAGAAGGTTGTGGAGTAGCTGCCACAATTGGAGAAGCAGAGAGGAGACCGAGTGGAATCACCCACTCAAGAAGAGACCTCCATGAGGGGGAAATTTCGAGCCAAATTGGAAGGGGGAGCAACCATACCTTGAGGTGTAAGGTGGGTTTATGTGTAGACATACTCAACATAAGAAATTTGGGCTAGGTGCATTGAAATGGTTTGTCTCATGGATCGAACTTGGCTATGAGAAGCCCACAATACAACAGTAGTAGGAAGGATCAGTTAGATTGATGTAGTCAGATGTCAGCAAGACAGAAATCAGAGTGACAGATGTCAAATATTGGAGCACAAATATAGTTAGCAACAGTTTAAAGGGCACGGATGCAGATGTCAACAGTAGTGCAGAGAATCCAGTACTAGACAGGCGCAGTAGCTAGCAGCAATTAGAAGACTCTGATGATAGATGCATTATACTAATTCAGTTTTTCAAAGGCTATTCAATTTCAGGATTTGCAGGTGCAAACAACACTAGAGAAGTGTAGCATGCAAAACATTCCAAAGGTACCGGATGGGGATAGATTGAATTCCTTTCTTGTTGAGAGGGAGTGTTGAAATTTGCAACAAGAAACAGTGAAATTGGTGACTAGAAAGGACAAAAAAAATGCACCCACACTGGTGAGGAATTTTGATGTACCAGGAGTGAGGAATGTGAGGCGTCTAGTTTATTTTTCCCTTAAATATTTTGGACAATAAATTGTAATTTCGTCTCATAACAACTTGTGTCAATTAAGTAAGTCATGATGAGTGAGTTAGCTCAAGAAATTCGATTTAAGGTGATCGAGGTGGCTATTTGTGGCCACCCGCCTATTCCACTTGGGCCCTCACCATTGTCTCTTTCAGTTTTTTAGTTTCCTTAATTATAGCACAATTTACTATTTTTGTCAGTTTTTTGGGTCCTAAAATTTCGAAGCCATTTTGAGGCCGCAAACGATGTTTTTTGGGAATTAAAGGTTTGGCGATTTCATAGAAATTGTATTGATAGTTGTAGTCCTCGGAGGGATATTTCTAACGAGGTATCATGTGCGTCAAACGAAGATCATATGACAAAGTTACAACCCCGGGAAGTTGGCTGCCCAACTAACCCCAACAGGGCCCATAAACTCTTGGTGTTACATCTCCTCAGGATAGGGTTTTGGTTGCTTAGGATTTTATCTTATTTTAAATAATAAAAAGACCCTTGATCCTTATTGTAACACAGTTCAGAGGAACATAACTATCAGTTGTATTTATAGAAAATTTCCCATGTGCAATTATAAAGTCATTGGGATGCCATGATGGATTGCAAATCAAGGAAGGTTTATTTTCCTAATTAATATGGAGATAATTCCATATGAATTGCATGAGAAAGGCAGGCTGAAGGAAGGCTGAGAATTGGCTAAGTACTAGACCGATTTTTCCTAGATCAACAAGAGACAATTGGCAAAGCGCTGGAGAATCTCAAGAGAGATTAAGCATTGTGTTGTTTCATGATTCCTTGACTTAATACAAAATAGAGATAGAGGGTTTTGAGCAGTTGCTTCCCCATATACATCTTGTGTTGTGCGATTGATAACTTGTTTCTCTTACTTATATGTGATTGTGCGATTTTGTTTTGTTTCCACAAATTGTAGGAAGGATTCGGTATCTTGTTTTAGTACATGATTACAAGATCAGATTGAATCCCGTTGGTTAGATTTTCTACATGAAATAGAAGAGAGGGTTGATACCATATTGCCTTGTGGTGGTTAGTAGGCTGCAAGGTCTGTGATAAAGACCAACATAAATGGAGGAGGGCTTGCACTATAATTTAGAGCCATAACAAAAGTTGACGCAGGTGTAATATTGACTGAGTTAACCCTGGTTTGAGGGTCGAAATTGAGATCTAAAGTTCATGTCAAAGTAATGCCCAGAATCTAGGGATCCATGTGAGCTAGGTCGAGTCTCTTATGGAGGCAAGAGTCATGTTTTTTCTATGTGTGGATAGGGTTTGTTCTACAACAATTAGAAGTACATAAGTATAATGCCCTAGTTAGGACAGTTTCCTAGCATGTTTAGTTCATAAGGTATGACCTTAAGACTGTGACAAATTGCATAGAAGAAAATGGGTTGTGACCCTTAGAGCGAGGTTTATTTCTGCAATAAAGACCGCAGATCTGGAAGATGGTTTGAAGATTCAGTATGTGTGGAGACAACATATCCAAAGGAGGGTGGAACCTAAGCAGAAGATTGATCATGCAGAAGAAATGTGCCATATGAAGAATGGATTGGCATGCAGTGGAGTTGATTTTGGTGGACTTTCCATAGATTTTTAGACAAAGATCTGAAGAAACCTATAAAAAATTAGTAAATGGATTGTTAGTGGCTGATTTTTGACCCTAGTTCAGTCATCTATAGATTGTTAGAAGTATGATAAGAGGACTAGTAGTTCATATTTGTTCATAGATTTGACAAAAAAGATAAAATTGTCGATACACAAGAACAATGATCTTGAGAGGACTCAAACCATTTTTATGTGGCAGATTTGAAGAGCCCTAGATGAAGACAATATTGTGGGCCCTAGATCAGTAAAAATAATTGACTGTGGTTGGGCAGATTGATGGTAGGCCAATTACAGTTGGAGGGTTGTTAGGTTACTGTCAAAGAAGAGCCCTGACTCTTGTTCTGGTGAAGGACAACAAAATTGGTAGAAGGGTAGGTGTATAGGGCCTAAGGATGTGCAGACTTGGAAGGACTAAAGTAACAATCAAGTGGGCCAACCAACTAGCCCTAGTTCACTATATTGTAGAGGATTGATTCAGTGAGAAGAAGGGCAGCCTCCATAGCCCTGGACTTCTCATCTTGGAGTTGTAGTATGGAAAAAGTGGGCATACCAAAGAGTTGTTCACAAATGTAATTGTGAACAACTTGTTACCACTCAAACTAGTAGTGGATCTAAAAGGGGTTCCTAAAAGGGCAACTGCTAGGACAAGGGAAACGATGGAGGCTTAGCCCATTTTCACCATAGCTAAGTCTCCTTGCTCTTCACAGACTTTCACCGATGGGTGGAGTCCCAGTAGTTTAGGAAGTCACTTGTAGAGTATAGTTCAATGAATAGGTGGGAAGTGACCCTCGAAACCCTTTCCCTAAGATAAAATAAAGAGTGGGACTTTCTTTCCTTTTATGCAAGGGAATTATCTTCTAGGGAGAGAGGAGGGGGATTGAAGGGTTGAGGGAGATGAATAAGACTTATGAAGGAAGTTCTCAATCCCTAAAATCCTTTGGGAACTTGGATTTCCAAATGGTCCTTGATGAAAGGCCTTTGACACCAAATGGGACCACACGGGGCCAAGTGGACCCAACCCAAGTTCGAGGATGGAATTTAGCAACCAATGATGTTCCTATCCTGGACAAGGTGATGGGAAAGGACCAGACAAGTGTTTTTACTTCGATAGGCCAAATTGATCTTACTAGGTTATATCCTTGGGAACACCTAGGCAAAACTTGATCCTAGAGCTAGGGCTTGAGGTATCTGGATATTCCGCCGTTGGCATTGGCCCAAGCTCTGAGGAGAGTGAGGGCACCCAGCAATGTAACTACCTCTAGAGGATAGAAGTTTTCCTCTAGCTAGATTCCTGGCAAATTGTTGCCCTAGGTGACCTAATGGGGCTAGACCTAGGGAATGTGAAAATTTCTTAATCTAAGAAACCCTATTGCAGTATCTTGATTTACTTCTCCTACTTGAATCAAGTTACAAGTTAATTTCTAAAATATTCAATAACTTAGCGAAGTAAATAGTAAATACAACTAGCAACCTACACATACAGATCAAATACTGAATAACATGCTCATACACAAAGTGACACACAGATTTTCTGGACAACTATCCTTGGAAAAAACCCAATGTGGGAAAACCGGTGCAGCTAGCTCTGGAGGGTTTTCATTACTATGCAAAATCTAAGTACAACAATCCTGGGCACCAAAATTGGTTTACCCAACAGAGAAATAAAAACGGCAATAATACGTTCCTCTGAATCCCTCTACATTAGCCTAACTGGCCTGCGTCGGCCTCTACGCTGCTTAGTAAGGGCCTGCATCACACCTGAAGGGCTTACACTGCCCTTGCATTGCCCTGGCTGGGCCTGCATTAGCCCTGTGTGGCTCCTGCTGCCTCTGCGCTGCCCTTGCTGGGATTTGGCCGGACTGCGTGGCTCGTGCTACCCCTGTTGCTCTGGCTGGTTGGAATTCTTAAGCAGAAAAAACATAGGTAAGAAAGAAGGCATTGGTCAAAGGCAACGCATAACAGTCAGAAAAATTGAAGAAATGAAATGAAAATAGATCAATGTCCACAAATAACTGAAATAGCTCAATGGGACTAGAGAGTAAAAGCTTTGACAACAATAATAAGTGATTATAGAATCAGCTAAGAGAACAGAGGAGACTAATTCATGAGGTTAAAATGTTGTATAATTGTTGGCACAGGAAAACTGTAGAATTGTTAGAGTAAATCTTTGCAAGTACCATTAGTTGGTGATCATCGATAATCATTTCATTTCATCAAATACCCTAATGAATGGGCCTTACATGCTATTTGCGTAGACAAACCCCACAAAAGCTGTGTGATGGAAAAATATTCACACTATATTGAATAAAACACCTACCAAATAAGGATTACATTTCAAACGGGGCAAGAAACAATAGAGAGATAGACATCGAAAAAGTTAAAATGTTAGGGAAACAGGGAAGCAACTAGGTAGCATGGTAGAAATCACAACAAAGAAAATTATAAAAATGGAAAACCCTACAAATTAGCACCCATCCAAACATGACCACAATTTTTTCTTTAACTCTAAATCTCCAAATTCATCAAATTATATACTGTATTCAAACCTGATCCTCTCTGTTAGCCATTCTGAAGATAAGGCTGAGAACTTACTACCGAACCATCACCTACATGTAGTGATCTCATTCTGTGACCAGACAACCTACTTTCGTGAGGACACGAAAAGGTAAACACTCTCTGCCAAGATTTTCCATAGAGTGCAGGTGGAGCAACCACATATACATCACTAGTTTTTTCTCTTCAGATTTGTAACTTAGCAGAGCTTTGTCTGACCACCTCCAAGTTGCTCCCAGAGTCACCCAAGCAAGCCCTCTCAACATCATCCTCTTTCTGTAGTACCTAATTAGTAATTTAATTAACCATAACAGTTTCTTGATCATGTAGGTATTTAAAATATATTGCCAATAAGCATAAAGCTTTCATGTTAAACAATCAGGTCAAAATACTTTAGGCTATGATGGAAAAAATACAAAGAAACCTCACCAACACTCATAACCTCTACAAAGTATAAATAGATATCTGATAAACTTCATTCCACCACAAAAATGTGCTTAACTAAATAAAATTATAATTACTGTGCTTTCAAGACAAAGCTTTCAAGGGTAGTGATGTTATAAACATACCCCTACACCTTGTGAACAATCAATGTGTATAAATATACCATCATAAGGCTCATTTTAAACATCATTATTGTCATTTTATAAATCATTTTTATTAAATCAACAAGAAGAAAGCAACAATTTCATTCAATTCCACTGAAGCAAAGTATATGGCAGTTTCATATACTTATTATGAAGCTATCTAGATTTGCAACTTGATTGTAGAGTCAACCAATCAGTTGTTGAAGCACAATATTGTCTCTTGTGAGAATCAAAGTTACATCAAGCTCTATGAAAATCCAATGTTTCATGACCATTTCAAACACATTGATATTCAATACAATTTCCTAATATTCCAAGTTCATTAGGGAGTTAGTAGTGTTGAAAACATTCTAACAAAGTTGCATATGGTTAATAGTTTGACAAAGCTCCTAACAAAGGGGAAGTTTGACAAGTTGGGGGAGAATCTTGGGTTATTGGAAAAAAAAAATTCTCAAGAGTGTTATATTACCTAGTTGGTCTGAGTTGGTCTCACCTCAGCCTTGAGAAGTTGAGCAGAACTAGGATTGCAAAGCTAGATTGTGGTACACCAGTCAGAAAGATTCTTAAATACAGCTAGAAGCTTATAACGACACCTTCGAGGATAGACGAACTAGTTGTTGGGTCACACCCACCAAGTATGGAACACTAGTTGAGGAGATTAACACCATCATCTTAGGTGCATTCATGAGTGTACACTTATGGAATGAGACAACTTTAGGAGAGGAGTTATATCTACTATGATAATGCACTACTCTAAAAGAAAAGCCTTTCATACAAGGCAAAGTTATGAGGGAGTTGCTCATGCTCAAGGGAGATGCACCACTAACGCTATCATTAGCCTATTTTCTAATAACACCTTCTCTTAACTTATAAATGAAAAGGATGGACACACTAGTTAGAAATTTGTAGAAATAAATAATAAGAATGAGTACTGTTAGCTTGTAGGTTGTAGTAGGAGCTTTTGTGAGATGACAACTTGCTATGACATTCTTCTATTTGAGTAATAAAGACTTCTATGCAATTGTTGTTGGAGCCTGCTCTTTTTATCCTGAATTATCAGATTGCAGGTTTGTGTAGAGTGGGCCTAATATATTTGTTGTTTTAATCCATTGTACATGTTGTGTTTTCACTCTTGAATTTGCATCCTTCAATTTCTGCTTGAACAAAACTGAAATTTTGATAGGCAGATACTAAAGTTCAATCCTGTTGTTAGGATTTTTTAATTCTCTGAGGGTATTCTCTTGTTTTCAATAGTATTTGCATATTTCTGCATCACATCTCATCTCTTCCATTTCATTCTGCTATAATACAAAAATCATTTCTAGTATAGTTTAGTTTATATATGCTTTTTACTTAATTGATCTTTTATTTTATTTTATAGGAGCAGTACTTAGCAATCTCAATTCACACTCCCTTTGTATTCACACTGTTGTATATGTGTGGTTGTTGGAAATGGTTAGGTTCAGTTCTTGTTTTTTACATATCATATTAAAAATCCAATGCCTCCTCATAAAATCCTCTCCTCGTATAATCGACCACCATTACAGACATTTACACCACATTTGGTTTAGACATTTAGTAGGTAGGTAGGGTGCCCCTATCTCCCATCTCCATATAGAGTAATTTGGTCACATATTCTTTCTTCTATGATACCGGTTCCTCTCTGTTAAGTCCTATCTCTTGTCCTTCTTCTCTCTCCCTTTCTCTCCTACCTCTCTCTCTCTCTCTCTCTCTCTCTCTCTCTCTACCCTCCAATCCTCTCACTATATCCCTCCTTCTATCCTTATTTCTGCCCCCCTTCCATATTTGTGTCACTATCTCCCTCTCTACCCTTCTCTACCTCTCTCACTCCTCTCCCTCTCTCTCTCTCTCCATTCCTTCTCTCCCCTCTCCTTCAGTTTATCTCCATCTCTTCCTTGTGACTCCCCTTGTCTCGCCACCTCTATCAATATATGTCTTTATTATTCCTTCTCATATATATCTAGAGTTAATATATATCATGACATATTGGGACCTACGATTGGGTTAATTCCACCTTGTTGGCAAGGTTAAAATGGTTAATCTTCGATTGACAAAATGTAGATCAAATATTTCATCAAAAAGAGGGAACCATACCCTATCTTCCAGGCTATGCCTATCAGTCGCTTGGCCTCTTCTTGCTCTCACATGAATGTAGTCTTGATTGACTGGTACAAAAGAAGGTTTTGCATTATCAACTATTTGTTTGGGACAACTTTTATTTGTTTCAACACTGCTACATTCTTCAAGCTTATCCTTTAAACCATCTTAGTCTTTTGTACTCTCTTAAACTTTGTAGTGCTTTCCATTCCTCTCAATCACATATGTTTCCTTGGTCTGTTAAGGGACAAGGTCGACAACATTAGGATGTTTTTGCAATAAACAAGGGTATTTCCAAGACACAGTCAGGTGGAGCAAGAGTATAAGAGCCAAATTTCTCATGAATGTGGGACACTCGAACTTAAGATTTTCTGGAGTAGTCATGAGGTGCAGTCCGGTTATTAAGACTTCATCATATGGCCATTCTCTGGACTTAAATTGTGTGACAACACTGTGGCTGAGTTTGGAACTGGAGATTGAACATACATTTGGTTTGATTGCAATAGACATTTTCATCAATAAATGTAAAGAAATGGCTAACAAATGCTATAAATTAATAAATAAAGAAGACATGGCAACAAGCAACAATACTTACAAAATTGTTATATTGAGACGCAAAGAATAAGCAACTATTGTGCACAAACAGAGACCAATGAAACTATCATCTTAACCCCTAACCCCTTAAACACTAATTCCCAACCCCTAACCCAATTAACCACCTAAACCTCTAAACCCCTAACCCATTTAACCCCTAAACCATAAACCTCTAAAGCCTTAACCCCTAACCCATTTAACCCCCTAAACCCCTAGTAAACCCCTAACCCATTTAACCCCCTAAACCCTAAACCTATAAACCCTTAACCCCTAACCCCTTGAACCCTAAACCTTTAAAACCTTAACCCTAACCCCTTAAACCCTAATTCCCGACCCCTAACCCATCTAACCCCCTAAAACCTAACCCCATTAGCCCTTAACTTCTAACCCCTAAAATCCTTAACTGCTAAATCCCCTAACCCCCTAAACCCTAACCCATTTAACCCCCTAAACCCTAAACCTATAACCGCTTAAACCCTAACCCATTAAACCCTAATTCCCAATTCCTAACCCATTTAACCCCCTAAACCATAAACCTATAAATGCATAATATTGACCCCTTAACCTCTAAATGCATAATATTCCCTTAACCCCTAACCCATTTAACAACTAAATCATTATTCCCCTAACCCATAAATGCTCCTAAATCACCTAACCCCTAAGCCCTCAATCCCTAACCCCTTAACCCCTAAGCCCCCAATCCCTAACCCCTTAACCACTATCTCATTATTCCCCTAACCTCTAAACCCTAAACCTCTAACCCCTAAGCCCTAAGCCCCTAATCCTTAATCCCTTAACCACTAACTAATTATTCCCCTAACACTTATAATAATCCTTAAAACCTGTTGGGATTAGCCATTCCAAACGAGAGCAGGTCTAGTTGGGACCTATGATTGGGTTAATTCCCCCTTGTTGGCAAGGTGGAATACCATGAGAAAAACCATGGCTTACAAAAACCTCTCCTAAATTTACTATTTTATCTCAATTTTATTTTAATAATTAATTAATTAATTTCTTTAAAAAATCTTATGGATAAATCACATAAATTTTTTAAGGTACACGTCTTTCGAACCACTCATTGTGTGGTTCACCATCAATGTTTTTAAAATAAATTTATTAGAATTAAATTGAATTGATTTTTGAAGCTTCCTTTTAAATCAATTGCTGGCATTACAAAGAATCGTGGAGTGTGCTCAACATCCATAAGAAAAACAATGGGTATGATATTAAAATGATATTTGAAGGTATAATATTAAAAATGATGTTTGGAAAAATGGAGGGCGAGAGTATTCATTTTTCTTTTAAATTTTAGACCTCCAATTAAAATAACATTTCTCTTGCCCAAAACATGTGTTCATGTTATCTCCCACTGGCTTAGTGATTAGGGTTTTTGTTGTGGGTCTTGTTCTTGCAACTGCCTTACTGCAATTTCTTCTGGGTGCCAGTTCAGTCTCAACAATCTGCAGTTTTCGAAGTTGCATTCTTCAAGGATTCTACTAAGTTCAATAGTTAAGATGCTGGATTGGGGGATCTAATGAAATTTCTTCTAGGTGCAATTTCAGTCTCAGCAATCTGTGGTTTTCGAAGCTGCATTCTTCATGGATTATATTAATTTTAATAGTCAAGATTTAGGATTGGGGGATCTATTGCAATTTCTTCCGGGTGCAATTTCAGTCTCAACAATCTGCGGTTTTCGAAACTGCATTCTTCAGGTATTATACTAAGTCCAATAGTCAAGATGCAGGATTGGGGGATATATTCATGATTTTCTTGGCTTTCATCAGAATGGTTTAGAATGCAGCCAAACCCTTGAGAATATTGATGCTAGTAGAATTCCCCCCCAATATGATCCAAATAAAAGTGAATGGCACACATGGGCAGATAAAATTCCTTCATCGGATGATGCATTGTGCGCTAGTTTTTGGAAAGAGCCCATGATCATCAACAACAATAAAAATATTGGGCTTAACACGATCAATCAGACGCCA
Source organism: Pinus albicaulis (assembly GCA_034641835.2). Lineage (NCBI taxonomy): Eukaryota > Viridiplantae > Streptophyta > Pinopsida > Pinales > Pinaceae > Pinus > Pinus albicaulis. Next base: position 859,040,372 of record CM076577.1, on the reverse strand, counting down.
ATGGTTTCAGCTACAAATGTGGAATCGCACCTTTAAATCTCTTCTTACTGAAATCTCATCTTGGCACAATTTCCCATTCGATTCAGACAGGGGACCAACAATATGTGAATCTTCCTAACTGCATATTTTTGTTCGAATTATTTAATTATAAAACTTTTTTATTTTCAAATGTGAAAACCCGAGGACCACTGCAAATTCTAACTAGAGATGCATGTACTTTTAAATGGTTTTCTCAAAGGTTCTCTAATTTTTGTTGCCTTATTTCGATTTGAACAAAGATATTTTCTTGTAGCTCCGCGTTAGAGTTCAATCATTTTTGAAGTTATGTTAGTGTTGAACCATTTTTGCTGAAGTATTGGAAAAGTACTATTTATTGCATCCAAATTACTGGTTTTTGATTCTGTTATGTGGTTTGAGATTCTTTAATATTTTTGAGAAACTAGATTCATTTTTATAATAATATTTAAGATTCTGGATCTATCAATTTGAGATGGATATTGCAATATAAATCTGAAGGATTCATGGGATTACTTCATGTTTGATCATATTTTTTTAATGATAAATTTTATCTTGTAGGAAAATTTCAAAATTTGAAGTCATATTAATTCAGTACATTGATGCAAATTCATACGCTGATACAATGGTGCAAATGCATGGATTTAGTTGTTGAATGATATATGATGGTTTAATCGGAGGATAGGACACTCACACCCACCATTATAAGCTTAAGATCTAGGATTCTCATGAAAACCAGTGAAAGGAAGGAGCAGCGGGCAGGTTAACCTTAAACATATGTAAAGCCATCCTTATTTTCACTAGGTGCAGAGACGTTTCGTTACAAGGTGGACTAGCTGTCATATTCATCAGTTTTGATTTTCTTGTAAGATGTCTCATTTCTGCAGTGGAATAGGTTTTTCTTGATGTTCTATGCATTCTTTCTAGTTTATGTCAATGCAGGTGATCGAATCACTAAGGGCGACTAGAGATGATCAGGGGCTTAGCATGTCAAATTTGGAGTAAATTCACAGAGGTAAAGTGCCAGCAACATTGACAGGGACATTAAGTTGCAAAAATAATGGAGCAAGAGACAATCAGTCAGATCACAATTGTGCTATGAACTGAGAAGGTTGATGTTGTGAAAGAGCAGCTAGCTAATATTCATCCTGAAGTAATTATGTTTATGTCTAAAATCAGAAAGTTGTCTGTTCTTGATAATAATGAAGACTCTGCACTGAGCAGGGTCAATGCAATCTGCGTTTCATGAGAAACAACATTTAGAACTACCAAGAATGAACACAGTCAATCATTTATTCGTCACAATTAAAAATAAAAATAAAAATAGAAATCACTTATGGAGATATTCACTTCAACTTGTAATGGAATTGAAACTCTAAAAAGGAGTTCTTGGGATGGATAAAATTTCATAAGGAGCAGGCACATATTTCTTCCTCCCCATCGCATATTAGAGTGAAAACCCTTGACCAGAAATAAGCTTGAAGAATTTTGATTGCTAAACCACTTTCACTGGAAAGATTTACTATTTGCCCACATTTTCAAGGCTTGATATATCATATGAGGTACCCCATTCTATTAGCATCGGATTGAGAGGGCCATGATGAATGAAGAAACTGATTAAATAATCAATTAAAAATTTAAGATAGCATGGTAACATTTTTTACTACAAATTCTAATCCCTTTTATATTCTTCTAGGCGGCTGAAATGTCATTTTTGATGGATTGAAATATTGTCATGGATATAGGCACATAAATAAATTTGTAGGAGACAAATTACTGGATGGTTAGTGAAGAAAATACATTGCACTGCTAGAATCAAAATTTCCCTTGTGGATCTTTAAGAATGTTAGGATGACGAATTTCATGGCTAGGTCTACATTCAAAGATGGATTTGTTCAAGTTCATGACTACTATCTTTGCCGAGAGTTCCATTTTATCAAATAAACAAAATTTAATTTCATGAATACTATTCAGAAGTCAATCTCAAAATCAATACCCCAAGCGAACACATCACAACACGTGCCCAACAAAAAATCCCAGGAAATAGATTATAGATCCCTCCAACCAGTGGCTTCTGCTCTAATGCTTTTCTACTATCAATTTCCAGCCAAATAGTAATTACAAGAAGGCATGAGCCACAACATCAAACAATATGAATACTAATACAAATAGTAAGTCTCTTTATGGTTCTAGGTATCACTATCCAAAGTTGTTTCAAATTCGCAATATAAAGATTTGGTTATCAACCAAATAGCAGAATTTCAGGCATGCATTAAGTAAGGACTTCAACGATCATGATCAGGTTATTCTCAACTTAAGTATATCTTGTGATAATTACACTAGAGACTTTCAGGTGGTTTTGTAAACGATTATGACTTGAATGTTCAAACATTCCTTCTAATATTAACATATGAAGCGAAATGCCAAGCTTTGGACGCTTACTCTCTCACACATAAACAAACCTTATTTTGGGAAAATAATGCCTATGCACATGGATATGATGGATATTATTCCTTAAAACTTGGTGGAGAGAAACCCAAGTAATACGTGCCAAAGTGAAATTCAAGAGGAAAAGGTTTTAACCTTTGATTCATGGCTATGATAACTTAGGATTTTATAACATATGAACAAGACCATAATAATCCAAACCCTAAATTAATGGAGAGAATAAGGGCACATGCACAATATGACCAATGGGAAAACACCCTTGAAAATGTAGGTTGATGACAAGATAACTCCCGACAACAACTACCTGCCCAAAACCTAAAGAAATGAGAGGGAATGAGTACTAATGCTATACGAGGTACCTTGTAAACCCTGATGCATATGAGTGATCCAGTTTCGAGATAAGATGAGAAGGTGAATATGATAATCACCCTTGAGAGTAAGGATTAATTCATGGTAGGGTTGGACCTTCAATCACCAATGCCTAAGGTTTCAAGGATGCCGAGAAAAATATATAATTCTCTCAAACCCTATTGCACATGCTTAGGCATAGGACCAGTCAAGGGCCTAGGGTGACATGCTATGCAATAAATCTCACCATGGTGTGTGATGTCGATGAGACTATGCCCTTAGAGGCATAGGTTAAACACATAAAGGGAGTCACTTTCTTTCCAAATTATGGTTTCTCCCAAACCCTAGTATAGTCAACATAAGGGGATCCAAAATGAAATGCTACTTGTTCACATTTAGTGCTTCTGTTGGTTGCGATACATACTAGGGAAAGATAAGTTTTGAAGTGAAGGGAGTCTCTTGGAACATCACCGAAGCGACACACCTTCGAAACCGTAATGTCGTCATAATGTCAACATCTGAGGCAACACATGATGTGTGGGGGCAACATGTAAAGTGTGAATGGGGAAAACATCAGAGTTCGACAAATGCCCAAAATTTTGGGTGGTGTTGTAGCAACTATAACAACTCTCATAATGCTAAATCTGGGAAATTGGCCTCATTATGACAGATCAAAACTTAGTAAAAAAAAATAATAACTATCAAACCTTAAAAGATGAAATTTTATCATACCTTTTTATGTCTATATTAAAAGAAGGAAAAACCAGATAAATTTAATTTTGAGTCTTTTAATTTAAAGATGACCACATAAATAATTATAACTACTAATTAATTATGTTTATAATTTTTACATATTAAATAATTCATATACATTTTAATATCTTATTTATTTATATTTAATTTTTAATTTAATATTATATATAATTTTTTTTTTTTTAAATATTATTATTGCAATTTAATTTTGTTTTAATTTTTAATTTTAAATTTTAAATTGATTTCAATTCCCCTCGAAAAAAATTCTGCCCACACTGTGGCATTTCTTGAAAACTCAATTTGAATACTTTTAAGGAAGAACGATTGTATTTTTTATTTTTTGATAAATTTTTATTCCCGCCTGCAAGTGGAACATTCTGCAGGGCATTCTGCATGGATGCTCTACTCGTATTGTTTGAGGCAGCTGGTTGATGCCATAGCTGTTGAGATGCACGCCGGATTGGACTCTGAGGAGGAAGTAAATTCAAGATGCTGTCCACCTTCATCGACGGCCTGCCCAAGGTATTTATAAAATGAATCTCCCAAAATAACCAAGTTGAATCTTTTTCTATTTTCTGAAAACCCCATATTTTAATGCTTTGCAAGTGAATTTATTGAATTTTTTTTTTATTTCGATGTCTCGAATTTGAGTTGCATGTTGCGTTTGCAGTAGTATCTGACTTATTTTTTTGGTCTAGACCCCATCTTTGATGTGTATGTGTCTTGTCAATTTATTGATGGAGATATCTAAACTCGGCCTTTGACTAACCCAAAATGTGAAGGAATTCTACTGGTTAACCTATTGTTTGACAAGTTGATGAAACCCTTAGAAGAATAAAGAAGTTGAAGCTGAAAATTTTGTTCCTAGCCCTTGAAATTGAACATAGAACATAGCATCAGTTTTGTCCGATCTAGTGAAACCATTAGCAGACACCGCATCAAAACTTCCCCACAGAGTTTTGGATCGGGTGTAGTACAAAGAACTTTCAATTCAGATACTTGGGTGGGAAATTCTCCATAAAACAAATTATTGGAGAAACTGAGCACTTGCAAATCCTTGAATTTCCAGATCCATTATGGAAGAAACCCTGTCAACTGGTTATGTTCCAATGATAACAAGTGAAAACTCTGTATGCCCTTCCAACTTGCAGGTATTGTACCAATTAAACGTTTGTGCCTATTTCTCCCATCTGACACATTATGCCATGAGCCACACTCTACATGACGTTTCCATGCTGTTTATTACTGCCCAAGCCATCAAAAGTTCAGTAATTGCAGGAAGTTTAGCAGGTTCACGGATGCTGGACAAAATTGATCATATTATGCACTGCGAACATGATTAGACATAAAAATATCATGTATAAAAGTAAGTTATACTTTGTACCAATTGACAAAGTCTTAATGCCTCAAGATAGTGTCTTCCAAGCACACAATAAATTATTTCTATCACTGCGAACAACTGTGTAGGGTTGATCTCCTGGAGCTCCTTGTTGAGTAAACCTCATAGCCCCATTATGCTGAGGTTTTTTTATTTTCCAAATTTCAACCAGCAATGTTCAGGGCTCCAATGTAACTCTGATTATTAGATACCCAGTTTTTCACCTTGGCTCAGAAGATCTGCATAGAGAGAGAGAATCCCTGCAAGTGCCATCCTATATATTATGAATCGATCAATCTTCAATCCAATCCAGATGAAAGTGTTCTTCTGCAACTTCCACGCAGAGGTTGGGAATGGTAAAGGCCTTGATAGATAACCACTGATGCCGAATATTCTCATCACATATGACATGAACCAAAGACCTTAAGTCACTAGCTGATTTGGGAAGTTGCTTCACACGAGAGCACTCCCTCATATCAAGTTCTTTTAAACTAGATAATTGGCCCAATTTATCTAGGAGTTGTTTTAGGTACCCACAAAGTGAAATATCAAGGAATTGTAGTTGTCTTTGCTTGCAAACTGAATATGGTAGTTCTTTTAAACTTGGGCATGCATACAATTTGAGCATCTAGGCATGCATACAATTTGAGCTTCTGCAGTGAGCTGAGATTACCTATATCTTCCGATAACTTATGAAGATAGTAGAAATTTGTGACAAACAACCGTTTAAGGGTATTCCAACTACAAATACTCCTAGGAAGTTCCCTCAAATCACTACAGTGATCGATAGCTAACTCAAGAAGATGGGGGAAATTTAAATCCACTCCCATATGTAATCCTATAGCATTCCCACAACCCTCACATAGAACCAAGGATAACTTCTCTAGTTTTTTCTAGGACTGACAGTATTCTTGGAGGGGAGGAACAATTACTCTCTCTAACCGAATAACTTTTAGCCGCGTTAATGAAGAGAGGACTGATATACCTTTTAGAGTAGCTCGCTTAGAATTGTGATTTACAATTATGAGAACCTTTAATTTATCCATTGATTGCATGAAAGGTGGAAGAAAGTATTCACTTGCAGAAAAGTTCAAGATAAGCGCCTTGGCATTAGGGAAGTTCATATGACACCAATCCTTCTCCTCCATCGAACCTGTGTGGAAGGAAACAATCTCAGCATTGAAATCACGCCCTACATGCTTCTTCCACATTTTGTGAATAGAATCAGCTTTCTGAGGCATGATAAACCTTTTTCGTCTTTCAATTATAGGCTCCTGCTTGGTACAATAGATAGCCAGGTCTCGCAATGCATCATGTTGAATTAAGGAAAGCTCACCACTACAGCCATAAGGATTCCCCAGGGTACCTTTTTGATTTTTCACCAAAGTCACAAGATTTCGACTCGCAAGTTCTGTTAAGATTGTGTGAGCAGCTGTCCATTTGAACTTATGAACATAAACACCCAAGTATAAAAATGGATCAACAGATATTTCTCTAGCCTTTGGAAATATTACCATGTCCAGAAAGCATTCTCGGACTTCTTCTTCCAAGATATCTATTCTTGTTGCCATTCGTTTCAGAACTTCTATTTCGTGATATTCAGACATTGTTTTTCCTTGAGAAATTTTGTCCTTGGCAGTTATCCATGCTACAGGTGGTTGACCATGGAGAGACCTTCCAATCACCTTAAGAGCAAGCGGAAATCCTTTGCATTCTGCTATTACCTCTTTGACTAGGTTGTAATTTGCTGTTTCTGGAATGGACTTTCGATCAAATGCCGAAAAGCAGAAAAGGGACACGGCATCTTTCTCTCTCAAACACGGAAAATCATACCGGTAATCAGATTTAACAACATTGTTTTTTCTTGTTGTAACAAAAGTTTTAAACCCTTTTCCCTCGAACAAAATATTTTCAAGATGATCAATTTCCCAAACATCATCCAGCACCACCAAATTTGGTTGAGGTTTCATTTGGTGAAGCCTTTGTCGCAGCTGTTGATGTGCATCTTCGACGTCATGAAATTCAGGTCTTTTCTGGCGAACAATCTTGTCCCACATTCTCTCAAGAAGTCCCCTAAGGTTCGGGGATTGCGATTCTGTTTCAAAAACTATCATCTCCTTAAAATGACCTTTGACTTCATTATCATTGTAGAGGGCTAATGCCACAGTAGTCTTTCCACTGCCCCCCATGCCTATTACTCTGAGGAGTGGAGCATCATTGTGCAAGAGACGTTTTTTCAGCTCATACACCAAACCCTTCAAACCAACTCTAAAATCTGGCAATTCTGGGACGCTTGATTGGGAAGCCCTTTTACCAATTTCCAATTGATACATCTGATCTGCGATAAACTTAAGGTCAGATTCTTCCCTTATTGCGTCAATTTTTTGCCTAGTCCCTTCAAGTTTATCCTCCATTTTGAGGTCAATATTCTCAAGTTTATGCTCTATTCTGTGCCCAATAGTCACAAGTTGATCCTGCTGTACTCTCAGGCTATGCAATTCAAAACAGATATGTGCCCAACCTTTCATCTGAGTGAAATTGACAATATACAAATCCAAGCCTTCAATTTTATTTGCATACTTATAGCTCCTGAAGATATTCAAGCGACTTACCTTGCATACTTATAGCTCCATTCCTTCTATAAGGCCTTCTCTGAGGTCCATATTAACCAAAATATGGGTGTATGTATAAATCCCTATATCTAAATATGTAGATTCACGGGCTAAATAAGATCCCAATGAGTTACATATATCTTTGAAAATTAGGGTGTCCCAATAGTTAGGAGGGAGACTTGGAAGATGAACCTAGATTGGAGCCATATCTAGTCTCTCCTACTTTGCATCGAAGAGGGGCATCTAGAAATTGAAAAAGATAGGAGATGAATCAATTTTCTAAACCATTTGTTGTACCTTCTAGGTGTCTGCTACATCTTTGAAGCACAAATGAATCCAACCTCAGGCTAACAGCAACACCTTTGGAGGAAATTTGAAAATAAGCAAGATTTCCTTTTCAACCCACACTTTTAGGGTTGAGGACCTGAATTTTCAACCACTTACTTGCCCCACTAAGGATTTTTGGGACATTTCCTCAGTCTTTTGAATGGTGATGTTGACTCCCAAAACTAGATAAAGGAGGACCATGTTCTTCTCCTTGACACTACAGTGGATTTTCCTCTTCCTTGCTTTCTCAGACTCCTTTTGAATCGTAACTCGTTATTCGCAAGAGTGTTTCTCCCTGAAAACCTCAAGACCATTCATGTTGTTAGTTTGACCTTCTTCCTTCGCCGAGACAAGTCTCTCCTTCACTAGTTCACCGAAGGAGGGTGAGGTTGATGGCACTTGAGATGAAGGATATATGAGAAAACAATCTGGAGAGGCTTCTGAGAGTGGCAAACCCCCACTATGTTCAAAAAATTCTGAAAACCCTAAGGAAGCAATAACACATTGTATGTCTTCGTCTAATATCTGGGACAATAGGGAAACTAAAATTAGAGCCAATGACCCCAAGAAGAGTTCTTTCGCACCTCAAAAATGTCCTAAAGCGCTGGGTAGCCGAAACTAAAGGACCTGAATAGTGCATGGCTAAAGCAGGGGTTAGGGCCTTCGAACCGCTAGATAGTTGCCTATTGAATTCTTAACTTTTCTTTCTAAAGATATGGTAGATCCAAAAACCATGGTATGGTGGACCCTACTCTAGCCCGAAACACCATGATCCTTTCTCTCGCTTGCAATTTTCTCTCAGGCCTATAGGGTTCTCAATTTTGAATTCTTCTCCTATGGTAAAGATGTTGTAATGTCCTCTTTAACATTTTAGGTCCGTCAAAATAAAATAAAAATTAAAAACATAAAATTAATAATTAAACCAATATAGATCTATCTTAATCCTGGGTATCGACAATCACGGTCCGACATGTTGATAGTGTGGAAGGAACCGTGGTTAGTCACGATGCCAATGAAGTCAATGATTGAAGTCGTATTCGGTGGAACATCAAAGTGCACACTAGAAACGTAGAGCTTGGCTGTAGATCGAGCATCCTATGGCAGAGATGTTTCATATACAGGTCCCAACCATTCAGCATCACTTGAAATAGACATTGGAGTAGATGGTCTCAATCCTTCTAAAAAAAGTTCCATGGAAGCATTCAAATATTGAGCACTAATGATGAAGGTGATGGGACATTAAATGCTGAAGTGCTACTTTTTAAGCACGAGGTGGGTTTAGTTTAGGAATAAGTGGTGGAAGTATTGGGATGGGTGCCAGCCATGAAGCTGAAATACACGGGGTTGAGGTTTCTGTCCATAGAACTAAGAGCATTGTAGGTGAAGTTGAACTCGGTATTGAGTATTAGAAAATCGTGTGACAACTGTTGATTTTGTTCCTCGATCGTGGATTGTCAGGTGAATTTGTTCCTAATGGAATAGAAAGGGAAGATGTTCATGGGGCTAGTCATCATATCACAGCCCATTTAATGGGAAGGGTGTTTACCGGTTCTAAAATTGGGTAATCAATGGTATGGGAGTCATGGAAAAGTGACCAAAAATCAACACACAGCTCACCATGATGAGGAAACCAATTAAAAATTACACACAATGTTGTAATAGCAGTGTTCCGATTATGAGGTATCTAAAGAAGAGGTGACACATCGAGTGAATTTCTCTCGCCGATGAAGGTTATATGATTCCCCGGATATTCTTCTGGAGTTGTCAATGGAGCCGGTAATATATATATATATATATATATATATATATATATATATATATATATATATATATATATATATATATATATATATATATATATATATATATATATATATATATATATATATATGTATATATATATTGTTTGCGTATATCTAATGTTCATTATAGTAGGAACATGACTAACACCTTATATTGAGCGTGTTTTTCTCATATTTTAATATTTGGGAATGGGGTGGTTCTAGGTGGGCCTGATATGTGATCTCATTAACAGTAGATAACCGAAATGGTCTGGCTATTATGGGCCTTTTCTCGATTTTCAATAATGGTCGCCTTTATTCTAAAAGTAGATGGGATACCTTAGGGGTGCTATGTGGCTCTTCTACCGATCCCATGTGCTTCCTTGAATTATGTCATATTTTCTTTAGTATTAGGAGATCAGAGCTAATGTGTCAACTAGAATTCACCATCTCTCGCAAAAGATGATTTTTATTTTGCAAAAAACTATTTATGCCCTCGGACTTTGCTTTGATATCGTCCGGGATCGAAATATATGTTTGACAATGCCAAAACTCCATGGAATAAATAAGTATACACCTTCAAGAATAGTAAGAAGTGACTCCACAAGTTTCCCTACAAGGATATGTTCCAAATTTAGTAAGATGACTAAGTAATGTGCCACCTTCCCTTCGCAAGTGTGAAAAGAAACCCAATGAAGTAGGGTGCCCAAGCTATTAACCTTAATTTGGATAAATTAGATTCATTTAACCATTGAACAATTAAATCAACCTCAAGACGCATTTACGAAGGTTAATGCTAAAATATGGCCATAATTCCCTTCCAATGACCAATTAGTCACCAAAAAATTAAATCACTATGAGTAGGTGTACAAAGAGGGGTGTACCTAATAAATTGTTGTACCGTGATACTACGTAAATAAAAGATGTTCTTCCTAGAAAAACTATCATGATAACAACAAAACATAAAGCCCAACTTAAGATGCACCACTACCAAGGGATTATTACATCAAAAGTAGACTCCAGAATTTTTTGAAAGTTGACCTTTGAACTCGAAGCTTCACAAAGATGTCAAAGGGAAATCTTCTAGCTATTTGCTTATGCTCGGAATTGTATCATCAACAAATGATTTGTGGTTTACCTTCAATTTTTTGGCTACCGTATGCCTTGCCTTGTTGGATTCTTGCTTCTTGGATCCATATCAAGATGTTAGAAAGGTCCCTTGCTGATCAAATGCAAAGAATTGATACAAGCCGACAACACTTTGTTTGACTTCTCTTTAAGTGGGATACAAATAGGTTGGAGAGCTACTAACTGGGACTGAAATTTTGGTTGAGTACCAAATGATCTTAATCCAATTGAGATTATGCTAATATATGTTGTTCAACTGAAGGATTTAAATTAGGTAGTGTTAGCTTAACTTATGACAAGCCTTTTCCGTGTCAAGTTCTAGGAACATGATGTCAGCTTCGGGTTTTGATGGTAGTATGAAGTGCATCTCTAGTGATTGTGATTTTTCCCATCATATTCCTTCCATTGAAAGCTTTTTTGATGAACAAAGACCATAATAGACATAAAATAAGAGAGCTTGAAATGATAAGTAGTAAGTTCCTAGCAAAGTATTCTTTGTAGCCGACATTGCAAATCGAAATTGTATCTGATTTCATGTTTCATATGAAGCCTCTTCCTCTATGTTCTATGGCCACAAAGTGGAATTTATTGGAAGGATCTGTATCAAATGCAAATAATTGATACAGCTGAAAGCCTGTTTGATTCTCTTTAAGCGGGATACAAACAAGTTGGAGAGCTACTAATCGGGGACTCGAAATGTTGGTTGAGTACCAAATGCTCTTAATCCAATTGAGATTATGCTAATATATGTTGTTCAACCGAAGGATTGAAATTAGGTAGTGTCAAATTAACTTATCACAAACCTTTTCAATGTCAAGTTCTAGGAACATGGAGTGTCAGCCTCGGGTTTTGGTGGTATGAAGTGAATCTCTAGTCATTGTGATTTTTTCCATTATATTCCTTCCATTGAAAACTTGTTTGATGAAAAAAGACCATAATAGACATAAAATAAGATAGCTTGAATGATAAGTGGTAAGTTCCTAGCAAGTATTCTTCGTACCCTACATTGCAAACCAAAATTTTATCTTGATTTCATGTTTCATGAGGCCCTTCCTCTATGTTCTATGGCCACAAAAGTGGCATTTATTGAATTATCTATATCAAATGCAATGAATTGATACAAGACAACCTTTGTTTGACTTCTCTTTAAGTGGGATACAAATAGGTTGGAGAGATACTAACTGGGATTGAAATGTTGGTTGAGTACCAAATGCTCTTAACCCAACTGTAGATTATGCTAATATATGTTGTTCTACCCGAAGGATTGAAATTAGGTAGTGTCACTAACTTATGACAAGCCTTTTCCATGTCAAGTTCTGTGGAACATGGAGGCCGCTCTGGTTTGATGGTATGAAGTGAATCTCTAGTGATTGTGATTTTTTCCCCATTATATTCCTTCCGTTGAAAACTGTTTGATGAATAAAGACCATAATAGACATAAAATAAGAGAGCTTGAATGATAAGTAGTAAGTTCCTAGCAAGTATTCTTTGTAGCCGACATTGCAAACTCGAAATTGTATCTTGATTCCATGTTTCATATGAGGCCCTTCCTCTATGTTCTATGGCCACAAAAGTGTCATTTATTGAAGGATCTCAGATTTCAAATGCAAAGAATTGGATACAATGGCTGTACCCTTGTTTGACTTCTCTTTAAGTGGGATACAAATGTGTTGGAGAGTCACTTTCAATCGACCGAAATAATATGAGTACCAAATGCTCTTAACCCAATTGAGATTATGCTAATATATGTTGTTCAACCTAAGGATTGGAATTAGGCAATGTCATCTTAACTTATGACAAGCCTTTTCCATGTCAAGTTCTAGGAACATGGAGACCAGTTTCTGGGTTTTGATGGTATGAAGTGCATCTCTAGTGATTGTGAATTTTTCCACTATATTCCTTCCAATTAAAACTTTTTTGATGAATAAAGACCATAATATACATAAAGTAAGAGATCTTGAATGATAAATAATAAGTTCCTAGAAATTATTCTTTGTAGCTAACATTGCAAACTGAAATTGTACCTTGATTTCATGTTTCATATGAGGCCCTTCCTCTATGTTCTGTGGCCACAAAAGTGGCATTTATTGAAGGATATGTATTCACCCATACAATTCTTAGACATTGTGTTGTGGGAAAAAAGTATCTAGATGCTCGATAGCATGTCAAATAATCTGTGCTGGGTTTCCAAGTTATCCACGCCGCAAGACCCGTCATGTGGGAACCGGATGACTTGACCACTTCCAAAGATGGGTCCGTCTCCAAGATCTATTATGACATCCCACTATCAAATAGGAGAAATTTTTACCTCTATGAACATATAATTTAGATTAATAATATATACATGGATCTTCTTAAAATATTGACAGAGACACTTATTATTAAGTATGCCAATTTTTAGGTAAATTTTTGACCTTCGCATCTTTCCAAGAGGCTAAATTCACCAGAAAATTGTCAACTTTTTAGATTGAATTTGGAAGAAATGTAAATTCACTACATATCTTATATACACTTCATGGACCTCTATTGCATGAAATCATTCATTACTTGATTTTTGACCTTTTTGGATGGGAGATAAGTGCTAGGGAGTTAAAGAGTGATCTGTAAAATATATAGTACACATACGTGCACTGCTTTTGCTTAAAAACATTGAATGTGTATGCTTTTGAAAATGGGAATGCTCAAAACATGACCTCCCAAATGGGTATATGTGGGAGAAACATGTTATATAAAAAATACAAAATACATATATATTTCAAGTAACATATTACCTTTTAAGAAAATATGAAAGACAATAAGAATGATATTCATAAATGACATTTTAGGAGTCCCACAAGGTCTATATTAATTCTCGTAGAATGATTACATTAAGGAAAATCGCATGGCTTGGTGGTCTCGACTAATTGCAATCCCACCCTCATAATGTTACATGAGAAACTCAGTTGCCAACAATCATGCCAACCCCGAAACCCTCGACATTTTCGTTTATCTTACATTTTCTATCCTTTTTACTTTAAGAAAAATTCAATATTACCATTAAATACCTAGGTGATGAACTCTACAAAGCTCAATCCCTTATTGTTGTTGTGTCATGGATAGGGTGATATTTTCCATAAGTCCCATGCCTCTCTCGTACACCGAGGTGGGCTTAGGTACTAACAAAAAGTTCTCGAAATGCCTTGGTAACATCATTGGTCAACCGTATGTTTGGTCATACCGCATGGCATTTCCATATTGGGAAATGCTTGAAATATGGGTATTATGCTCGTATATTGCATGCTACTAGATAGTGACATGGAATCGTGGAATACGTAGATGTTTTCACTATTAGGCTAAGAGTCGAGCTTCCGAGCTGAACAAAGACTACTATCCTTCTAATGCCGAACCTCTCGTTATTTCTATAATAATTTAGGAATTACAAATTGTGATCGTTTCTTTAGGTATGAGATTAGATTTCATTAAGCCGCCCAAGCAAGATGGTTTTCCAACAACCTCATGTAGGTGTACTTTAAGTTTTATGCATAAAAAATGGAGAAACAAATATTTAAAGGATGTTAATACTAGCCATCATCGCACCAACATATGATGTTGATGAATGCGTAGTAACAACAGTACTATGTTGACAACAAAAAGGACAGGGCAAGCAATCCAAAGTACTTGTAAAGCAACAACACAAATACAAAATTTAATTGTTAATCTGCAACAAAATATTGTCAATCCTCATGTTTAGAATCGTTTATTAGAGAGCTATGATCATATCTTATTTTAATTGAATGGTATACCGGGTTCTATGTATATAGGGACTATCCCGATTTATTTTTTAAATTAAATATGGTCCTATATATATACTTTCAAAGTTATGTTATTTCTCGAAGAAGGCCATATACAAACATGTATTTTATTTGGATAGGGAAAATATTTTTTGAAGGAGGAGGGATGGGATGTTTATGGCAAGCTTTGACTTCCGATCAATTATCCGTTATAGGCTGAGATTTGGAGTGAGGACTTTGCTAGGTGTCTCGTTTTTGTGGGTATCACTAGACATCAAGCTTCAAGCTTAGACATTCCATCTTTCCTTTCTCGCTCATCATACATTCCATCCCCCTTCGCATTTGCTACTTGGAAGCAACACCTTGAATAAGTCTTCCAGCTTTAAAGCATCATGCTTCCGAAGTGAGTTGCCTACTTCTAGTGAGTTTGTTCTAAAGTTGCTCACTCCTAGACATCTTAGGTTTCTTCATCAATTATGGTGGGTAGAATGCGATTATAATAACTAAAACAAATCATGCGATACAATATGCACTACAAAGAAATTGCAAGAATCTTTCACTCTTAGTTGTTAAAATCTATTTTTTGTCTTGCACGAAGAAAAGGAATGGGTGCAAGGAAATTCATCAGACATAGTAGTTTATACAAAAAATGGTTGGTTTCTGAAAATTATGAGCACACTTCCACATACTTTAGCTATTAGGGAGAACAACAATCTCTGCACCTGCAGAAGATTACCTTTAGTGTTGAGACCCGCACAACATAACAGAACATGCATTGTCAATATAATGAGAACCAATTTTACAATCAAGTCATTTTTTACCTTTTTTTACATGTCAACTTCATCCCCGATTGTATCAATTTTACAAATTGGCCCATATTTTCTTAAACAATCGTGTCAATAAAATGAGAACCAATTTTACAATTACCCGAATCAAGTCACGATTCATTGCTCGATGCATTTCCTCGCACACAACTTCGGGCCGCCTTCCATCTCATGGTGTTGTTTCAAATGCTCCTCGTTAAACTACATTAACACCAATTTCGTATTCCAAGTTGATATGAAAAGCTTTCCAATCATGTCAAGTTCGACTATTCTAAAACTATGTTCAAATTCCAAGTTCAAAAGATCATATTAGTAAGACTATTCTTTATTTCTTATGCTAGTTCTCGTTACGCGGAAACACTCGCATTCTCGTTTCATATGAGCACTTTGCTTGGCCGGGATCATCCTCTATTTCTGGTAGTCCCCACTCGCTTTACCCCTTTCTTCAAATTCGCCATTCATAAGACTAGCTTTCCATTTACTATGATCACTCATAATACATTTCCATGCTAATGACAATAATCCACCACTCTTTGAAATTCTAGGTTCGATTGTCTGGGCTTTGTTTTGCACCACTATTCACTATCTTCATGCTAAACCGAACATTTTGCATTGCTTGCCGATAACCACTACCAAATTTTTTTTCCATAGGAAATGTTAGGGCATTAAGTTTTCGAGGATAGGTGGCTTCCGGTGCAAGTCGCGTTGATTTCTCAATATTTTCATGTCCTCTACCAATGGATAAGTCTTGTCAATATCTCCATTCTCTGCTGCCATGCCTATTTTGGCTATCTTCATAATGTGTCTACAATCATCAATTCACTTTCCCACACATTCAATATTAATTCATTAGATTGTTGTTTAAGATGAGGCTTCTAACCTGTGTCGATCTATGAAGTGCCCAATAAAAGAAGAATGAGAAATGCTTTCCCTCATTTTACATTTAGACTTGATTATGAAACTAAAGACATTGCAGAACTAAAATTCATTTCCCAAATGCAGTTCTACGATACACATAAGCTATTTACCGATAAAATTATGAAGACTTGTAATAGCTCACCTTTTGGAAAGGGAAAGGTCCTATTGAAGTAGATATATTTTTTAGTCTCCGAGTTTTCCACCGCATCACATTCACTCAAATTAGCAATGATAAACATTATGAAATCCAAAGACATTGTAGAGCTAAATTCATGTTCCAACGTAGTTCTACTATGCTTGGGTGTTCGATATTTAGTGATCAAATAATTAAGACTTGTAATAGCTCACCTTGTGGAAAGGTAAAGGTTCTATTGAAGTAGAAACCTTTTTTAGTCTCTCGATTTTTTCTGAAGCAGCATCACTTTCACTCAAATTAGCAATGAAAGATTTGTCAAAATTTTAGAATCGTCAATAACGAAACATTCGCATCCTGACATTTTCAAGAGTAAAAATACTGCCAAGTGATTTCCTAATTTGTGATCCACTATTATGATAGTGAGTGGTTTGTTCACATGCCTTTTCAACTTGTAAGTTGGCAAGAAGAAAAACATACGTTGTCTCCGTGTTGCCACTTCTCATAACCTGGTAATTAGAAGTACATGTTATTACACAAAATGCACTTCCAATGTGACAAATGTTTTTCAAGTGATGTTTTTCATTTGTGTGGAGAAGAATGGCCATCTTCTTTAATTCACGTGCTTGTATTGTGGATAACGTTTTCTTTGTGCACAATTCGCTTTACTTGGCTCAAGAATGTCTTTATTATATAATACGTACCACCGAAGTTGTCCCGAGGGAAACAATGTAGCCTTGAAATATCCTTTGGTTCTTGAACTTCGTAGGCCATAAATCGAGTTGTTACACTTCCCATGTAAATTATCTCGCCGTTCTTACATAAGAAGCTAGTTTATGGTTACATGTATGTGCCATATTTTCACTAGTCCATGGTAACATAGAAGACTCCTCTTCCTCTCGACTCAAGGTTGTTGATGAAAACTTTGTAACACTTACTAGGGCATACTTAGGAGTTTTTTTTTTTCCTAACACACTCATTATCGTTTACCATTTCCACATCTCTCGACCGCAAACTCCTCTTCCAGTGAAATTTTGAGAAATATCCCCGAATATTTCAACAACTAATTATTTTCATTGCGTTCGTTAACTAGAATTTTGGTCAGTTGCATTTTCATTTGGTAAGCACATGAGCAGTTTCCTCTAAAATTTTTATAAAATCCGTCGAGAATTGACTACTATCTGCTCATCGTCATTTCCTAACAATTGCAATCCATCTCGTATGAATCTTAAATCCTTGATTGAATTCATGCTTATGAGATTCTCCTTAATGTGAACCAAAGGTTTTGGAACCTCTTGTAATCCAACCACTCGCGATGTCTCCGTCAAATAGCTCTCCATGGCATGCTTTTGTGGAATAGCTTGACTACTTTCATCCAAAAATGAACTAAACAATCCTTGCATTTGGATTTTAAAAGCATCCCCGACAAGCACCTACAAAATTCCTCCCCCGGTTTAGATTTCTTCGATAATCAAACAAGCATTTCTTCCATTTCTCCATGTAAACTTCTCAATATTTCACTAAATTTTATTCTTCTTGCTGGCATACAACGACAATATTTGCAAATGCACTCGTTGTGGCACCTTCATCTAGGCATATGTAGCATGCATTCTTACATCATTCTCACCGGTTTCCCTCTCCAAGTGAAAATCCAAAAATATTCTCTTTCTCACCAACACTCAAGCCACAATGTCATGGTAAGAAATATAAAACTCCTTGTTTTTCCACCAAAGCAACATTTTCCTATAACGGCCTCGTGTTATGCCCGCATTATCTATGTGAATTTCTCCAACTAACGACTTTAAATTCCAATCGGGATTTTTGCACATCCAAAAACAACATAAATTGAACAAGCCGCCTCGCCATCGCATTCTTATAGTCAACCCGTGTTGCATGCATCTCTACATCACTTTCATCATTTACATCAATCACCAACTCAACCCACCATGCGCCATTTACAAATGCAATATCTTCATGTGTAGTTACTCTAGCACATTCACTTCTTTGATCTATAAAGGAATTTAAATCTCCGTCATTTGTCGTATGAACATTCTTGAGGGACTCTTCTTGAGATGCTTCACCAGCGAGCTTGACACATCCAATGGCTTTCTCTATCCCAAAGCATCCATCACTTCATAAGAGGATCCATTCACAAGGTAAATCTCTGTGCCTCCTCAATTGATCTATCCCTCTTTCTTGAAAAACTCACACATTTCACCTTTTGTGTTATCACTTGCGTCTAGATTATTAACAGAACCTACAAAGGTGCAATGCCATCCACTTCTTGGTCCGGCACTCTTCCAATTCTGCTATGTAAATTATCCTACCGAGAAGGCCTGGCATGAATTGTCAGAGTGATCTTCCCTTAAGCTTACATCAAATATCAAATATGGTATTTCCTCGATGTCTACCAGAATAACATCTTCCAGTGGAACAATCGAACATGTCCGATTTCTCTCATCTAACAAAGATTCCGGTATCCCTTTCATTGTCACTCTTGCAATAGCCTCCTTTGATCCGGATTTATGCAGGAACATAACAGAATAAACACATAACCATAAAGATAGAGATGCAGCGGAAATAACACTTCATTTCATTAATATCAAAGAACTGAAATTTGCTTACGCGGTATTGCAAACGAAATAAAAAACTAGCTAGGCACCTGCAGTTATCTCCTCGAGAAGAGATGGCGGCTACAGTTTCGAACCGCGACAATGAGGCACGAGGGCCTATTTATTATTGAGAAACAATGGAGAACCCTAAACATCCCAAAAACCTAACCCTAGGAGATGAAGCGCTAAAACTATGGGCCCCGTTTGGGTAAATTGGTGTTTCAACTTCCAGACGTAACTTTGGCATACTATCTCCGTTTGACGCACATGATACATCATTAGAAAGCTCTATCCGAGGACTATACCGTTTCTGGGATGAATTATCAGAAAATTCAATGGCGCTTTTCTTCTACACTCAAAAAACATCGTTTAGGCCTCAAAACGGTTCGAAGTTCGGGACCCGAAAACTCCATAAATAGTAAGTTATGCCAAAACCGAAAACTCGAAAGAGACAATGGTCGAAATAAGTGGATTAGGTGGGAGGCAACCAATATCCACCGGGATCATTCCTCCCCTTAGAAGCAATGGTCCCCATTGCGTTAAGTTCCTCCATGAGATGAGGAAATTTCGCCGAACTTGGTCCCTAGTGAACCACTTTCCTTGGTGCAAGGAGTTGGCCGTATTTGACAACCCGACACAGCTTGATCCTCTGCTGGCGAGTGTTCTTAATTTGCATGTCCATGATACAATTTGTGGTGGCCTGCTCCATGCAACACCGGGTTTAACTCGTTGGTGTGAGTTGTTTCCGCAATGCCCGAAGTGTCTGTGAGAGGTGGGAAGTAACGACGAAGGCGATCCACATTGAAGATCGGGTGCAGACCAAGGAATGGTGGAATACTATGCTCGAAAGCATTGTTCCATACAACCTTGGTGATGGTGTACGGCCCGCATCGGAGCGGCAAGCGAAGCTTGCGGTGAGGTCCAAAGGGGGCGCTCCTTCGCAAATGCACCCATACTTTATCGCCCACCCGGAAGTTGTGTGGCACCCGTGCTGATCATGGCACCGGCTGTACTTCGATTAGCTCGTCCAATATATCATGAACCTATTGGCGGATGTGTTGAATGCGCCGATGAAGCTACTTGCTTTGTCAACTTCGACCGGGACGGCGTCGAATCGGCTCGAGTACCGCAAATGGCATGGCTACGTCAATGGGACATAGTGGTCGGGAATCCCAAGCTCACTCGAAAGGGGCTATGGCCAATTGAACTGTGAGAGCTCCGGTTATAACTATGTTGTACATAAGGGAGGTCGTCGTCCCATGTGCATGGATGCTTTGAATCAGCATGCGCGTAATGTGTACAATCATTCCGTTGACGACCGTCCGGCCATCCGTTTGGGGATGGAAAGTCAAAGACTTGGTGAGCTTTGTGTCCATCATTGACCGCAGGCCGGACCAAAATGTGTCGAGGAACCCGCGTTTATCTCGATCCGATATGATAGACCGTGGATCCCAAAGTGAACCCATACCGTTCAAAGAAGAGCTTTAGGAGTAGCTTCGTTGTGATATTCTGCTGTGCCGCCATAATGGCCATCTTCGAGAACCTATCAACGACCACGAAAACACAAAATATTGCCATTCTAGTAGAGGTGTTGTACCCATACATGTAATTCATGGAGATGGATTCCCATGGTCGACTAGGGGTAGGTAGTGGAGTATATAGGCCTTGCTTTCTGATGGTCGGCTTAGCAATGGCACAAGCAAAGGCAAGGTGATCCGATGTGCTTCTCGACATCCTTTCAAAGATTCGGCCAATAGAAATACTCGTAGTATTGCTACCGTTTTCTCGACCTCGAAATGCTCAAAGAACCCGATCGTAGTGTGCTTCCCATGTCATCTTGGCATGCTCGCTTAGCGGAACACACAGTGTCCTGTGACATAAAAGTGCATCTTGGAGGTGAAAATTTGGAACTTATGTGTGCTCCCCCAAGAGTGCCTTGTAAGTGTGGCTTAATTCTCGGGTCACTTCCTGCTGCAGAAGCGGCCAATCGAAGTCTCGTGCCCACAAGAGTTGAGCACAGTGGTGAGCGCCACCATCGGTGGCTCACTGAGTGCGGGGCTCGCAACATTATTGGTGCTACCCTTCTTGTACTTGATGTTCAAATGAAACTATTGCGTATATGTGGACCACTGATGGCGATCATTCCGCAACTTCCCTTATGTCCGTATGAACCCGTGTGCTTCTGGTCCGTGTGGATGATTGTTTCCTTCCCCAAAATGTAATGCTTCCATTATTTGCTGTGCTTGCACAATGGAATAAATTTCTTTGTCATAGGTGGGATACTTGCGTAATCTGCCCGCACAATGTCTCACCGTGATATGCCACCGGATGTCCCCCGTTGAGTAAGAACCGCCCCAATAGCATAGTCGAGGCATCTGCCTCGATCTCGAACGGTCGTCAGTAAGTCTCGTAAGGTGAGCACTAGGGTAGAACATAGGTGATTTTTCAATTCTTTGAACGCCTTCTCGTTGATGTTCCAACCAAAATAATTTTTGCTCTCGCTCCCTTCCTTTTGGTGACTTGACCTAAGGCCAAGTGATATGAGAGAACTTCAACACGAATTCACGGTAAAATTAGCAAGACCCGTAAAAGCTACGAAAATTGCCACATAGTAGTCGGTCGGCCAATCCCGAATGACTTGGATCTTTGGTCAGATCCACATGCACCCCTTTTCATCAATAATGTATCCCGTATATTGAACCTCGGGTCATGCCAAACGTGCACTTCTCCAAATTGGCACACAACTTGTGTTGCTGCCAGCTTTCGTTTGGAGGACTTGTCGGATGTGATGAAGGTGCTCTTCCCAAGTCTTGTCAAGATCGAATGTCATCCAAGTACACCACTACGAATGAGTTGGTGAATGGCTGGAAGATGTCGTCCATCATCCTCATGAAGGGTGCGGGAGAATTCCGTCAACTCCGAAAGGCATGACCACCATTCGGTGCGGGCCTTCCTTAGCTTTCACAGCGCCTTCCACACATCGCAGGGTTCAATTGGTACTCGGTGATACCCGTACTTCGGTGTCGATCTGGTCGAAATATTTTGCACTCTGAGTTGGTCCAGAAGGTCATCAATCCGTGGATTGGGCACTATTCGTACGGGGTGAATATTGTTCGCCGCCCGATAGCCGCCGCGCAGTCTCCACGTCCCATATTTTTTTCCGTACCAACACGATCGGGCTCCCACATGGTGATGAACTTGGTCCGATGTGACCTTCTCGTAAATGTTTTTGGACCCGCCTGATTCATCATTTTCTTATCGCAGCATCGATAGATCGGTCCATTGGGTAGCGGCGGCACTGGGTCGATCAATCGGGTGCTTGACCTTAGCAACAGCAGAGAAACCCTCGTGGGTGAGGTGAAGATGTCTCGTACTCCTCCACGACCTTATCCATTTGTTGTTGTCGCGCAGGGCCCCCGTCCGGAGGTCGTGGCCATAGTCTTCTTTCTTGCCCCCGGTGGATCATCGTGAAAACGAATTTCCGGTTTGGGAAATGAGCTTACCGCATTGTTTTGCGCAACCAAAGAGATAGTCGCAGGAGGTGGTACCCTCCGGTATCTTGTACAACTTATTTCCCAAATTAATAATAACAAGACGAGGTCGAGACTCGTTACGCATGACGCTTCCACAAGTATGGTTTTCCTAATAATACATCGTAAACATCAATAGGAGCAACGTCACATAATACCTCATCCGTGAAGGGCTTGATGCCATAGGGAAGGCGGCACCATCGGCCGACGCGGGAGATCTCGTCCTTGGTGAAGCCACCCGATGTGGTGTATGGATGTGGTGAGCCGTGGTCGGTAAGCCTGGGTCCGCTCACGGCGTCTACCGAAATGAGGTTCTTTTGGCTCCCATTGTCGACAATGAACCCTGCATAAGGGAGCCCTTTACCCACATCTCTGGGAGTGGAAGAGACGTTCCTCCTCCTCCTGGATCTTCCTGCTTCCTCCTTCTCGGACCTTGTAGTGGCAACAGCGGGCGTTGGGCTCCGCATCAATAACTGCTTTCCTTTCATTCCCCTTTTCAAAGTTCGATTCGCAGTCGTAGCATGACCGACTCGTAAGCCCTCATCTCGACCACTAGCGACTACTTTCTGGCCCGACACTCACTTGTGTTGTGAGTGGAGCTCTTTATGGAACTCACACCACTTTCCCGTGTCCTTTCTTGGCTTTACGGTGTTGTTCTTTTCTTTGTGGATTTGGTGGGTTGTCTTTAGCCGCCATGCCTTTGCTCTCGTCCTTTGTTCTACGGTTTGGAAGGGACCTTTTCCTTGCTTTTGATTCGTAGATCCAAAGTCTCGCTTCTTCTCGTTTGAATTTCTCGCTCAATCTTGCGCATACCGCATGCCGTACTGTAAGCGAGGAGATGTCGAGGAACCTCCATTTCTCCCCGAATGTATCTCATATATAACAAGTATACTTTAGCACCAAATGTTTCTCTAAATCTTTGATACACCAATATGGCGTAGGGTATGGAAATGATTCATCAGCCTCGTGCACATCTTGATCCCTTGTTGTCGCAACATGGTCCATTGTATGTACTTGTCCTCATAGCTCCCCACCGGATAGTACCGTTCCTTGACGGCGTCTCGGAAAGAATTCCAAGCGAGGCAATGGGCCGAGAAATGCAGAGGGTCTCCGTTCGGTCCTTGTTCGCGTAGGTTTCCCACCGCCCTTAACATGGGGGGTAGCTTTGAGAGTGCAAAAAAATAATCTTCTCCCGTCCGAAAGTCATGAACGAGAAATATCCTTCTAATATATTCAACCATCTATCTACTGCATCTCGCGCTCATTTGACCTCAAATATGGAATGTCAAAATTTACTTGTACCTTAAAGGAGTCGCAACTCTAGGGAGTGGCTACCGGATGCGATGCACCACCGTGCTACCGTTGAAGGATCCGAGCAAAGCGTCCCATCATCACGTCTTTGTTTTTCGAGGGCCTCTCGAGCAATATTTTGATAGATCTCCCCGCTCCTCATCTTCGCCGTCCCCCATGGGTCTCCGCCGAGGTTTCATAGGCCGATCTGCAAAGGTTCTACCGCATCGTTTCTCCTGTGCCTCCTTATACCGACCTCGTTGGGGACATGCAAAGAAGGATCGAGAAAAAAGGCATCAGCTTCCGATACCACCGATCCGGATTTATGCAGGAACGCAACAGTATCAAAACACAACCACAAACATAGGAGATGTAGCGGAAATAACACTCTATTTCATTAATATCAAAGAACTGAAATTTGCTTACATGTATTTAAAGGAAATAAAACTAGCTAGGCAATCGGGTAGCCATTCTCCGAGAAGAGATGTGGCGGCGACAGCTCGAACCCGTTTTTACAATGAGGGACGAGGGCCTATTTATTATTGAGAAACAATGGAGAACCCTAAACATCCCAAAAACCTAACCCTAGGAGATGAAGCGCCAAACTATGGGCCCCGTTTGGGTAAATTGGTGTTTCAACTTCCTGTGGACGTAACTGGCATACTATCTCCGTTTGACGCACATGATACATCATTAGAAAGCTCTATCCAAGGACTACAACCTGCCGGGAGAATTTTATCAGAAAATTTGTCGGCGCTTTCATACCCAAAAATGTCGCTAGGCCTCAAAACGGCTCCGAAGTTCAGACCCGAAAAACTCGCTAAAATAGAAACATAAAGCAACCGAAAAACTCGAAAGAGAAAATGGTGGGGGCCAAGGGAAATAGGTGGGTGGCCACCAATATCCACCGGATCATCCTTGCCACTTGGCACCTTCTACTAAGACTCCACTTAATTCCTCCATGACATCACAACTTAATAGACTCAATGAATTGTTCCTCCACATTTTCTCTTTCTTATTTTCATCTAATAAAGAACCCAACATCCCTTGAATCCGTTTTGTGTTTAAAATCAATTCTCACCGGATGAGAAGATACATCTGTGGTGGCATTGTCTAAACTTTTTCTAAACTTTATAAATGGAGATGAATATTCTCCTTGTTCATTCCCCGCTCTCCATCCAATTTCTGTTGCTCATACATTTCTTTTTCCTTCCTCCTCATGTGATGTACTATTTTGAATTTTCTATTCTTTGCATATCAAACATTATAAAGCCTCTTGCACACTATTCTCATCTCTTTCATTTGAACATAATTCCGATAATCATTGCATTTATGAAGAAAGGATATATTCATGGAAACCCTCATTCAGCCTACTTCTCTTGGCTAATGCCATCATATTCATCCCAATACAAAGAGAATCGACAATTGAATGTCGACTGACCAAAGGCATTGCTTACTTCCCGCTAAGATTGAACAAGAGAGTCAAAATCTCCTTCCAGGGGGCATTACTCCGTGCTTTGAACTTGAAGTTTGCCTCTTTTCCCTTCTCTTCTATCCCGAGACTCCAATAAAACTTGCCCAGCCGCATGTTTCTCTGCCTTCCGCCCACCGAAATTTCAAAAGCACTTCATCCTCGCCCCTTATATGCTCCTTTAGTTTGAAATCCAAAATCATCATTTCCAATATTCTTGTTTTCCATATTTACTTCTTCGTTGAATCGTATTTTGTGCTAGGTTATGAGTATATTGTTTTAAATTATTCACTTCGTAACAAAGACCAATCATAAGAATATTCTTATTTTGTGCAGCTCGCAATCCATGACCGAGGAGGAATTGACAACAAACAACAAACCACATTGCTCGCAGGCATTCAACAAAATTGCGCATCTTTGGTGTTTTTTCTCAACGATCCTCGATCGTTTCGTACTGCCGATTCTTCTTACTCGTATTTTAAAACCCATCTCCCAACATATATAGCTATCTAGAAGGTAACACTCTTTGAGCCCTTTGAAAAATACACCACATAATAATCTCTCGCTCAATTGTTTGAGCCGTTTATCAACTCACCAATGTCTCGGTCCAAACAAGTTTCCTTCAATGATCAAATTAATTTCCTTTTCCAATAGAGTTTAGAAGCATTTGCAAAGATTCTAGAGTTGTTGCTTCTGACCATACATTTAAAGGTCTCAAATTGCTTGATCTATATGTATTTGCACCATTTGAACTGAAAGCTATATTGTGCAAAGTTGTTTCAAGCTCAAAAAGTATTATCCCGCCTATAGAAGCCCGAACCCCAATAATCCTCGCAAAGGGCCACTTTCACCAAGTGGAATACAAAGCCCATCAACATCATCAAACCTCAAACCTCAATTGCACTTCCAAGTTTTTCAACAATTTTTGTGAGTCCCCGCTAGTTTCTGACACCGCTACAAACTTTCTTTCAGCTTGAAAATTCACAAATAATTGAATTTAAATTAGCTCCTCACGTGGGCCGTGTTTCATTTTTTAGTATATTTCTTCTTGATTATTTATTTATACAATCTCCCCACTTCTCTTATCCATGTTCCAAACGTTCCTTTGCACCTCTTGGTGCAATTAAGAAGTTACAAGAATATTTAAGATTCTCGGATCTATCAATCTCGAGATGGATATTGCAATATAAATCAAGTGATTCATGAGATTACTTCTCATGTTTGATCAGATGTTTTTAATGATAAATGTTATCTTGTAAGAAAATTTCAAAATTTGAAGTCATATTAATTCAAGACATTGATGCAAATTCATACGCCGATACAATGGTGCAATTGCATGGATTTAGTTTTTGAATGATATATGATGGTTTAATAGGAAGACAAGACACTGCAACCACCATTATAAGCTTAAGATCCAGGATTCTCATGAAAACCACCAAAGGAAGGAGCAGTTTTCGGTCGTGTTAACCTTAAACATATGTAAAGCCATCCTTATTTTGACTAGGCGGAGAGACGTTTCGTTACAATATGGACTAGCCGTCATATTCATCAGCTTTGATTTTCTTGTAAGATGTCTCATTTCTCCAGAAGTGAATAGGTTTTTTCTGATGTTCTATGCATTCTTTCCGGTTTATGGTACGTGTGAACGAATCACTAAGGGCGACTAGAGATGATTCGTGGCTTAGCATGTCAAATTTGGAGTAAATTCATTGCAGGTAAAGTGCCGCAACATTGACAGACATTAAGGTGCAAAAATAATGGAGCAAGAGACAATTAGTCGATCGCAATTGTGCTATGGACCCACTCGCTTTCTAAGCAAGACAAAGGAGGATTACATTGACTTTGTGCGGTTGATTGATTTCCCATCAACCCATGATATATGTCAAAAATTAATTTCGAGGGATGATTTTGTAGATCAAACCCAATACAAGCTATTTAGCAAAAATGTTTGAGGGCAAGCTATAAGAAAAAAATTGCTTGAGCAAGAGATGAATTAAGCTGATCCATGATGGATTCCGAATTATGTTTTTCGGTGTTTGTCTTCATGGGCTATTCAACATAAAGAAGATGAACACTCATGTACCTCTCCTCCGCTATGGCATCCTCGATCAAGTTCTTATCCCATGTTCACAGACACGGCATGTTCATATCCATACCCCATGTTAGCCAGGGCAGAGGATATTGCCAAAGGGCAAATTGTGAGCTCATGAAAAAAATGTTTGAAGGAATGCTTGAATCAGCTTATGAATTGTCCTCAGTTGATCCGTGGCTGCATATCGCCATACGTAAGAGATCAAATGAAGAAGTGCAAACAAAAGACATAAAGCGCAGGATAGGAGTTCGTGAAAGCAGACAAGAGGAAGACAAGTGGAAGCAACAAATGGGTCAAGTAAGAGTAAGGGAGAAAATACTAAACCATTTCTTCTCAATATATTTATTCCCGTGCTTGACAACCGATTTCATTCTACCTCTAGGTCAATACCCACAAGTTGTTCTCGCCTAAAGAGCCATGATCTGTGAAAGGACTGGGGAATACATATCCCGTTGCAAACCTATATAAGATAAAGACATCCTATTCTCCTACCGGTTCTTCAATTGGCTTCTCCATGGTGTCTCCTAAAAACCATTCCTTTCGCCTCTGTGATGGTAGGTCTTACTGTGTCTTTTCCAAATTTTCCACCATACATGTTGGTTATAATTTTGGCCTTTGAAAATTGAGCACATTTAGCGTTCATTCTGCTTACACTTTATTCTCCGGACTATTTGCCGTGTGCTTCTTCCGTGTTTCTCTTCATGCAACTTCGAATTTTCACCGACCATTGAATATATTTTATCTTAATTATGAGTCAGCAAACCCTGTGGTTCAAGCTTAACTCATGCTTAATAACCACCCATGGCTTAAGAAGTCCACGCCCGGGCCACTGGAAAAAATTCCGAACATCACAATCTATCTACTTATACCTCTATCATAATTATGCCTCTCGTTGCCTTGAGATGCTATCTTTTACTCTTAAAATGTGGGAACATAAGATTACAAATTAACGGGGAGGTAGCACCTTCATTAAGAACCCATTTATTTTATTAACCTATCATTAAGGAGTGAAGATGGAACCTTAAAATGTTTGATTTAGATGTTTCTTCCCACGCTGTATCGATTAATGTAGAGTGTGAACTTCATCCATGCTTTTTGTTGAAGTTTTATCATATTTCATCTCTTTATGATCATGTTTTATCCATGCTCATGACATCGTAATGTTTTTGGCATGCAAGTAAACTTTGAGAAAGCAACCCCCGAGTCATATCCCGAAGTCAAAGTCTTTCTACATATACATCAAAAATGTTAGGACATGCTAGCAGTGTTGTATACTACTAATTAACTATTGTCCTGCTTTCTTTTCGTTATTTTTTTTATCACGAGAATCACATAATTAACTATTGTCATTATTTTATTTTTTATTTCAAATATTAGGAGAATTTATTTCTCTTTCCTTCTTCTTCTTCTTCTTTATTTTTTTATTTTTTATTTTTATTTTTTTTACAATTTTCAAAATATTAGGAGAATTTCTTTCTTTTTCCTTTATTTTTTTATTTTCCATGGCATTAGGAGAATTCCTAAACTTACCGGCTTTCCGAGGAGTGCCTGTGGTCATGTCCGAGGGGCTAACCCTATACTCCCGAACCTAATGCATTATGCAATCGCCTGCGTACACACTAGGTGTGTTAACCGAGTTTCAAACCCGGGTGGGGCCTCAATATTGCTCAAGAAAACTTTCTTCCTTGGACGAACTGGGGGAGGTCCAGGATCAACCTTTGTGGTCGCCTTATAACACCAAGAGTATATCCAACAACTTTTAAGCCAGATACAAGCTAGATATACCGCATCTTATGATTTAGAAAGAGTTTATAGAATACTCAAGAGTATATCCGAAAGAACCTCGTAAGCGTATATACCAGATCTTATGATTTAGCAAGAGCATTTTAATACTCAAGAGTATATCCAAGAACTCCGGAAGCTAGATATAAGCGTATATAACATCTTATGATTTAGCAAGAGCGGAGACTGGAGAAAATGGGGAGTCTACTCCTGGAGGCGAGATCATAGCAGTGCCATATACTCAATGGGATTTGAACTCTAAGTCTTCGTTAGTTTCACCTCCGTGAAGCCATATACTCAATGGGATTTGAACTGCGTGTCTTGTTAGTTTCACCCAAAGGAAACTTACCGTTAAACCAACATATCATTGTATAATTAATCATTATCTATTACTTGAAACATTTTTAAAACTTTAAAGTCCCCGGGTCGATTGATTGTTTTAACACCGAGCCGCTTGCCCTTTCACGATGTAGGTTAATGTATTTTGAATACTGGCGGGGCCTCAATAATGGCCGCAAACACTTTTCCACGTGTGTCGGCCCACCGTTTGGCCTAGCACAATAGGCTAATTAACAATTTTTTGTTACCAGAAAAATTTCTCTCGAAACTTTTAAGTGCTTTGTTGGTTGGATTACTTCAAATAGACTGAGTCACTTGCCCCATGCAAACACTTTCCAATGTAGGTCGTCCACCGTTTGTCTTAGCGTAATAGGCTAATTAACAATGTCCGTTATTTGAAACATTTCCAAAACTTTAAAGTCCTTGGTTGGCTGATTTCTCTAACACCGAGCCACTTGCCCTTCATGAGGGACGTCTCAAGGGTTCAAAGACAGATGTGTGTATTCCTATTTCCAACACCCTCGTTAGGCCACACTTTGGGTAAGGTCTCTCGCTTAACCTCAAGCAAAACTAGTTTATCCCCGTCTTGAAAATTATACATACTAAGATTTACCCCGTATTTTCCTTGGGCTATGTGCTACCGTACTATCGAGCCACATGCCCCTTCATCAGGCATCATTAATGGTTCGACCTAGATGTACGGATTGTTATCTCCAACAAAGAAAACACCTAATTTGGAAGTAAAGCATCAAAACCGAATGAAAGAGAATGTATAATGAACAAAGTTTTTATGCCAACATTCTACCATATTCCAAAGTTTTCATGTTTGAATTCTAAGTCATTTATATAGATTTTAATCATTGCTTTTATGTTTAATTGAGCATAATTGCAAAATTTCAATTCCGTCTCATATTTAATCATCCCTCGAATTAGGTGTGCTCATGTTCCCAAGTCATGACTTTTGGACCAAAGTGTGGAAGTGCTCGTTGCCTGCTTCAAAGGTTTAGAGTGGTCAGTTTCAAAAAGTCATCCCCGTTTCCAAATGTTGTCCTTACCCCGTTTCTCGTGCAAACTAAGACTTCAAAATATTGTGCTTTGGTTGAATCGAAAATTTTATTTTGCATATTAAAGATCAACCAAAAAGGAAAAAGTGGTTCCATTTACATATATGTGCAACCTAAATTTTCCAAATTCTTTTTATTACACTCCATCCATCTATTTCGTTATAAAACATTCCTAGTCCTTTAGTATTCAATTATAACTCTATAAAGTCAAGATGGCCATCCATATTCAAAGGCTTCTCGCTTTTTTTTGGGTTATCTTCTAATAAGGATTTTTATTTGGCAATTCAACTACCAAAGGTAGTACATGTGCGAGTAGAGAAGTAATTCAACTACCAGTTTATTCTCCTACATAGTACATGCTTTGATAGATTATATCAAAAGTCTTACCAATACAATAACATTGATTGTTGTATGTGGACATTTTTGTTCAGATGGTCCATTACATAATCAAGATAAAGTGTTGGATCATGCAATTGCACTTTCTCTTTTTTGAAGAACTAACCAAACCGTATGGTATATGATGGAAATTTCATTTTTTTACAGCTACTTTTAGTTTAATTGGGATATCATTTAGCTCGATGCTTTTCATATATTCAACTAAACCTTTGTTGCTTAACAAGACTTTGTCATTTCCATGTTTTAGTGAAACTCGTTTATGGTTTGATATTCTCATACAACCTTCATCAAGTTACATGCACCCTCATTAGAAAACAAGAAAATTTTGCTTGCCATGACTATCGTTCTTTGTTATTGTTGACTCTAAGAAAGTGTTTTAGCTAAGAAACTAGTTTCTGCTGTTATGGCATAACTTGTCATGTAAATTGAAGAGAATTCTCTATATCCAAAATGTTAACTTGTAAAACTAGTTAGTTGGTTTTAGGCTTTCTATTTAAAATCTACTCTTTACTTGAACTTTGAACGAGTTGTTCCATAGACTTGAATGTTAAGAGATTTTGGTGTAAGGATTAAAAATTAGGCCCGTAAGGCTTCTCGCTATTCATTTATTTTATCTAATATAACATTTACTATTAAATTAGAACCACTGCACAAATACGTCATAGATCAAGATCATACTTTGTAGAGTGTCGTAGAATAAAAATAGGAGTAAGGACACCTACAGTTCTTCGGCCTTCCCGGTTCTTATTCCTTTGGTGTATCTTCGCACCTTTAGGGGCAAATTGCTAGTTTAAATTCCACCCTTAAAGGGTTCTAGCTCAATGGAAGAGCACTTGCTTTACAAGCAGGAGGTTGGTGGTTAGATTCCATCGTGCCTCGATATTCATATATAGGGAATGATTTAAGATCAATTTTTGGTGATTTTGGATGCCTTTTTGACCATCACCAATGAGCTTATGGTGACATTTTAGACCCTCACCAAAATATGAAATGGTGATGGACAATCCACGCCACCATATATACGCATCAATATTGACGACAATTAAAGTTCTATCACAATAAATCGTTGTTGTTTATATGAAATGGTGACGGTCATCGTTTGTCATTATAGTCATTATTCGTGATGGACCTTGATGTCACCAATGTGTTTATGGTGATGGTCAATGAACGTCACCATATATATGCACCAATAGTACGGCCATGAAAGGTCCATCACAAAAAAAAAATCGTTGTTGTTCATATGAAATGGTGACTAGAATTCATCCGTCATTATAACTGACATCGCGACGGACCTTGAATGTCACCATAACACATACTTTCGCGATGCCACCTTTGGTGACGTTCGGTTTTTTGGGTGACTTTGAGGCTATTTTCCGTCACCATTGCTCATATGAAATGGTATTTGTCACTATCCGTCATAAATCATTATTGGTGACTTTATCTGAATGTCACCACAACACCTATACTGGCGACGCCACCTTTGGTGATGTTCGCTTTTTTATGACTAAGCTATTATCCGTCACCATTGCTCATATGAAATGGTGACGGTCACTATTCGTCACTATAAATCATTATTGGTGACAGACCTGAATGTCACCAAACACCTATGTTTTCGGCGATGCCACCTTTGGTGACATTTAGTTTTTGGTGACGAAGGCTCTTTGACCCCTCACCAATGAGCTTACGGTGACCATTTTCGCCCTCACTCTCAATGTGCTTTTTCTTTTTAGTGTAAATCATATTTATATAAACAAAATGTTAAATAATATAATGTTTTCATATTCAAATGTTGAAATTTTTTTAATAAAGTAATACTTTACATGTCCACGAATGTAATCGTTTTTCATGCCCAAGTTTGCTGGCCAACCAAACAAATGTTTTCATATTAAAATGTTGTGTTGTTTAAACATCGGTCTTGCGACACTTGGGAGAACCATTGGAAAAGTGACATTTCTCATAAATACACGCTCCTTTGCAATGTTTGGCTTCACAACGTCACAATACCAAAGTCTAAAGGAGAACGTCACTTTTCTTCCGACGGTTTCTCCCAAGCGTTGCAAGACCGAAAGATGTGTAGGTGATGTCGCAATTTCGACGTTTCATCCCATAGATGTCGTAACATCAAAAAAATGTTTAGAACATTGCAATTTCGATGACAAACATAAACGTCACAAAAGCAACGATATCCCTAAACGTTGGTATAGTGACGTGCTTCAGGAAGTAGATTTGAAAAATTGATAGAAATTGGGGAAATTTCGTACATTACGAAAAAAGTGTCAAAACCAGTGTCGTACCCTCGCCGTATGTACTAGTGACAACACCGTGGACTTGAATTCTATGTGGGCTTGAGTATCACCTTCCCACCTTTCAAACAATACCTCAAGCCCCTTCTCGTCATTTAGTGAGATAGACAAAATGTTATATATGAGTAATGGTACAAAGTACATCCGTAAACTCACATCAACTAGCGTGAGTCCATCCCAAATGACACGACACCCGATGCTCT
This sequence comes from Pinus albicaulis, assembly GCA_034641835.2. NCBI lineage: Eukaryota > Viridiplantae > Streptophyta > Pinopsida > Pinales > Pinaceae > Pinus > Pinus albicaulis. The sequence goes on along the minus strand of CM076577.1, from coordinate 859,006,855 downwards.
ATTCTCTTTTCGACTTTGTCGCCCACCACCATGTGAAACTTTGAGTCCCACTCATCTATAGTCTAAAATACATCTTGCTAACCTACGGTGTGCTTCAACACACCATTGTTCACTTCTACCATGCAACCTCATTGATGATAACCTTAGGGAAATGAGAGATAAAAGAAAAAATAGTCACTCTCTAATACCTTGGAGAGGTCATCAATCTTGGTAGAAGTGGAAACACCTCCAACCTACTCCCCTTTTCTTCTCATTATCTCCTTGCTTCTTCCCCAGAAACTTAGTTGAATAATTACCATATTCATCATACTGAAACACTTGATCTTGCTCAAGTAATTTTTTTTTCTATCCCTTCATTCTTTACAAGAGCCATGTCATCATTAAAAGCCTTGTTTTTCGTATGAAGATCCTCATCTCACAACTCTTACCGAATGAATTCATGACACAACTTGTTCTAGTATGGCACTTTGTCCCCGGCAACAATCCCTTTGATGAACAACTTCCACTTTGGAATAAACCCTTCAAATAAATCATCACCATCTCAAAATATAAAAAATTTTCACTAATCAACATGGCAGTCATCTCAAACCTATGACAATCTCGTTGGATAAGAAGTCACCCCTTCACCCCGTATGATCTTTGCCTTTAAATTGTCCTTAAATAGCAATAGTCGGTTCTCATTCTTATTATTGACTAAATCATGAAGATATTTCCACATCTCATGGGGAATCTTTCTTCCCGACATATAAGGTATTAGGAGGATATTTGGAAACCCTCTAGGATGATCAACTTGGCCCTCATATCTATCTCTTCATACACTTCTAGCTCCTTAGGTCACTCGACTTCTTCACATATTTCTCGGAAAAGTACCAAATATTGTTCATGAAAAGAATCAAATCCTTAATCCTTTCCTTCAAAGGATTACATGGAAAGTGTAAAACCCTTCCCACCCATCCCTATATCACGTACCAACCAACAAATTAGGACATTGGGGTGAGCTTCTTCAATAATCATGTGACTAACTCCCTCTCAATCTCGTAGTCCTTGTGCACAATCTGATTTGTTGGCCTCTTCAAAGTAAAGCCTCGAAACCATGTTGTTTTTTCATGACACAGAATCTATATTAGGGTTTTATAATTCTAAAAAACTATTGATCCAAAATAATTTTCATAGTCGAATATAAACAACATTAAATCAACTAGTGCGTAAAAATAGATTTTTTTTTTTTATAAATTTTAACAACCCAACTTATTTATATTAAAAAATGTAACAACACTATCTAGGGTCTTTACTAGGGATAATAAATACTTCATACATCCACCGATACAAGAATACAAACTAGAGCATTTTTTCAACAACTATGACAACCAAATTTCCCTAAATAAGATACAATATAATGTCTTAGATGACGTAGTCAACTTCACAAATTCCCCTCACGTATCCTCCGAACACATATGCTAGTCCTTCTCGCTCCCAATCTAGAACACTTCATTCATAAATAGTCCTACCCTAGGTCACTAAACATGACTCACCAATATATTGTCTAGCCGATAATTTGCTCATCAATGACTCAACATATAGCAATCCTTGTTGAGTTGTTCATAACTTCGTTTGTGAACAATCTCAGTTTTCCCATTGTTTCTCCTCAAACTTTGGGACTTCCTCCTCTATTTGCTTCCAAAGCCTAATGAAGACACATTTTGAGTCAAAGGATGCCACCTATCAATGCAACATGTCCTTATCAAAAAATGAACTCTAAAGGTGTCAAACTTCTCCTTTGACCTTCTTTATTCTTTAAATATCGCAACGTAGCTTTCCAAAGTCCACTCTCCTTACAACTATTAATTTCCTTATTTCCAACCGATCTAGGGATAACATTGGGAACCTAATTTCTACCCTCCAATAGCCTCGATATAACCAACAATAATTTTTCCAACATGGATTCTATCGACTATCGACAAATCAACTTATGCACATAAAAAACATACCTTTTTTTTATTGTTATAGGTTTGTGCCTTCTCGTTGTAGATTTCTATCATGGTTAGGTTTTATATCAATCCACATCATCTCCTTTTTTCCGATCATAATAACAATACTCCCGATGTGTCTTCATTCCTCCTTCGCTCCTCTTCCTCTTCATTGGATACTTGGATCCTCGTAAAACGAGTCGTCCACCTCGTAAAGTCTCTGCAACCCAAAAATAAGTCTTTCCAAACAAAAAACGAACCTAGAAATAGTTGAAAATAACTCCGCCCCTACTTTTGATATAATAGGCCCTCAACGAAGTCATAAGAAGCACTAGATCACATGATCCTCTCCTTGCTTAATCTTTCCATCTACAACCTATTTTAAATGTGTATGCTATGAATTTTTTCACTGAATGTTTTCTCGCTAGCCTCAATGTCACCTTATTTTATATGCTTTTCTTGGGTCTCAAATATTAGCCCTTAGAACATGCATAAGACACCTGTGCAATCACAACTTATCAAAATCGACACATGCGTCCCTGAACAAAATGGCCTCGACCTCGACTCAAATGTGCTCGCCGGGCGACCCCACATAGCACGACACGCCGCGCCCGACGGAATGATGCCACAACAGAGCAAATGGAAAAATGGGCCACCTAAACATGCACAAGGCACTCAGGCATTCACAACATAGCAAACCGATACGGGCACCTCGAACGAAATGGACCAACCCGACCCGAACGCGCCTTGGCCGAGCGACCTCACATGGCAACGACACGGTGCGCCCCCCAACCGAACGATGTCACAAGGGAGAAAACGACAAATGGGGCCGCTCGACTGGTGCACAAGGCACCCGAGTAGTCACAACACAGAAAAACCGATACGGGTGCCCTCGAACGAAATGGGTCGTGGCGAACGCGTCCGGTCGGGGCGTACCCCCACACGGCGAATACGACGCACTCAACCGAATGATTCCGCGGGGAGAAAATGGCTAATGGGCCACCCGAACGTGGCACAAGGCACCCGGTAGTCACAACTTAGAAAACTACCGCGTACACTCCTTGAATGAAATGGTCCGACCCGAATGTGCCCGGTTGGGCGACCTCGTACTTCGGGTGTGCCTCGACCGAATGATGCCACAAGAGATAAAATGGAAAACGGATGCTCGAGCGTGCACAAGGCACCCGGGTGGTCAAAACTCAAGAAATTGATAAGGGCACCTCAAACAAAACGAACCGACTCGATAGCACCCGTTTCCGGCGACCTCACATAGTGCAACACGAGCGCACCCGACCGAACAATGCCACAAGGAGAAAATAGAAAATGAGTCGCCCGAGCATGCACAAGGCACCTCGATGGTCAAAACTTTGCAAACCGATACGGGTTTCTCGAACAAATCGACCCAACCGTAACTTGCCCGCCGGGCGCTCTTCACAGGCGACACCGCGTGCTCGACCAAATGATGCCACAAGGGAGAAAATGGGAAAATGGGCCAGCTCAAAACATGCACAAGACACCGCGCCACAGTAACTTAGAAAATCGCGTGCGGGGCACCCTTGCAAGAAATGGCCTCGGCCCGACCCGGCCGCACCCGCCGAGCGACCTCACATGGCACGACACAACATGCCCCACCGAATGATGCCACAAGGGAGCAACAAAATGGGCTACCCGAATGTGCACAAGGCACTCGTGTTGTGGCCACAACTTAGAAAACCGATACGGGTGCCCTCGAACGAAATGGCCAAACTCTACCCGAACCCGCCCGGTCCGGTGACATCACATGGCGTGACACGTCGTGCCCGACCGAATGATGCCACAAGGGAGAAAACAAAATGGGTCACCCAAACATGCATAAGCTAATGGAGAGTCACAACTTACCAAAATTGACATGCACTTGAAAAAACGACCCGACCCGAACGCGACTATTTGGGCAGTGCCCCCTCACAGTACCACACGACGCCATCACCCGAACGAACGATGCCGTAAGGTAGAAATGCCAAATAGGCCACCGAAACATGCACAAGGAACTGGTGGTCAAAACTAGCAAAATTGGATATGCTCTAACGAAACGACCCAACTCCGACTCAACACGCCTTGGCCGGGCGACCTTAGACTCGCACAACACGGTGCCCAACCGAACGATGCCACAATGGAGAAAACAACAAACGGCGACCGAAACATGCACAAGGCACCAGCAAGCCACAACTTAGCAAAAATAATACGACCACCCTCGAACGAAATGGCCCGACCCAACTCGAATGCGCACAATAAACGACCTCACACGATGCGCACATTTGCACCCAACCAAACCATGCCACAAGGGAGAAATGGAAGACGGGTCGCCGAATGTGCACAAGACACCGTGGACACAAATCAGCAGTGCACACACGGCACCCTCGAACAAAAATGACCCGTCCTTACCACGCCTTGCCGGTTACCTCACATAGCGCGAGATGGCGCACCCGACCAAACGATGCAACAAGTGAGAAAATGGAAAATTGTCGCCCGAACGTGCAATAATGCACACGGGTGGTCACAACTTAACAAAACTAATACAAAGTGCCGAACAAAAATGACCCGACCTGAACGCACACGGCTATGACTCACGCGCATGACACAACGTGCCCCGAAAAAATGATGCCACAAGGGAGAAAATGACTAACGGGCCACCCGAACATGCACAAGGCACCCGGGTGGCCGCAACATAGCAAATTAATACGGGTGCCCTCAAATGAATCGGCCCAACCGTAACGCGCCCGGCCGGGTGCCCACACACAACACGACATAGCATGCCAAACCGAACAATGCCGAAGGGAGAAAATGAAAATTCAAGCATCCGAAGATGCACAGGCGGTTCCGCATAGTCACAACTAGTTTAAAACCGATACGGGCGCCTCGAACAAAATGACCCGAATGCACCTCGATCAAGCGACCTCACACGGCATGACCACAACTTACCAAAACCGATATGGGCGCCTCAAACGAAACGACCTCGACTCTGAACACACATGGCCTGGCGACCGAACACAAGCCGCGGGACACAGTGTGCCCGAACGAATGATGCCATAAGGGAGCAAATGGAAAACAAAGCCGCCCGAACGTGCACAAGGCACTCGGGTGGTCACAACTTAGCAAAATTGATACGGTACCCTCAAACGAAATAGCCAAACCCGACCCAAATGCATCCGCCGGTGTGACCTCACACGACGCGACACGAAGCGCTCACCGAACGATGCTACAAGGGAGCAACGGAAAAATGGGTTGCCCGAACATGTGCACAAGGCACCTAGATGGTCATAATCAGCAAAAAATGATACCGGCGCACTTGAATGAAACGACTCAACCTAAACATGCCCATTTGGGCGACTCACAGCATGACACGACGCGCCCCGACCGAACGATGTCGAAGGGAGCAAACAAAAAAATGGGCCACCGACGTGCACAAGGCACCGGATAGTCACAACTTAGCAAAACTGATATGGGCACCCTGGAATGAACATCTCGACTCCGAGTCAAACACGCCTACTGTGCGACCTCGTACAAGACAATACCGCCCACCGACCGAGCGATGCAACAAGGGAGAAAATGGAAAACGGGCTCCCGAACGTGCACAAGGCACCTAGGTAGTCACAACCTAGCAAAATGATATGGGGACCCTCGAACGAAAACAACCCGACCCAACTTGAACACACCGGCCGAAGTGACCCTACACGACGCGACACACGGCGCGCCCGACCGAACCATGCCGCTCGAATGTGCACAAGGAACTCCGGGTGGTCACAACTCAACAAAATCGATACGGCTCCCTCGATTGAAATGACCAGACCCAACCGCGCCCTTCGCTGTGCCACGTCACGCACGACATGGCGCACCCGACCAAACGATGTAACAAGGGAGGAATGACAAATTGGCCACCCAAACGTGCACAAGGCACATGGATGGTCAAAACTTTCTAACAAATTGATACTTCCGCATCTCTCGAGCAAAACAACCCGACCTCGAACTACATGGTCCGGTGGCTTCACAGCGTGATACGACGTGCCCAAAGGAACGATGCCCTAAGGGATAAAATGGTAAACGGGTCGCTCGAATGTGCACAAGGCACCGAGGCGGTCATAACTTAGAAAATTGATATGGGCGCCCTCGAATGAATCGGCCCAACTAGAATGCGCCCGCTTGTTATCACACGGTGCGACACGCGTGCCCGGGACCGAAAATGCCAAGCAAGCAAGCAAATGGAAAAAGGGCCGCGCGAAAATCCACAATGCACCCGGTAGTCACAACTTAGCAAACCGATATGGGTGCCCTCGAACGAAATGTACCGGCTACGACCCCAAATGCACCAGATCAAAGTGACCTCACACCGCGTGACCACAACTTAACAAACCGATACGGGGCCTCGATGAAACGGCTCGACCTCAATATTCCCACGCGGGGCCGGCGACCTCACACAACGTGACATGTCAAGGCCCAAACGAATGATGGTACAAGGGAGAAAATAGAAAACGGGGCCGCCCGAATGTGCACAAGGCACCCGGTGGTCACAACTTAGAAAAATTGGATACGGCGCCCTCGAACGAATCCGCCCCACCATAACGCGCCCCCGGTCGGGTGCTCTTCGACAAGGCGTGACATGGCACACCCGACCGAACAATGCCACAAGGGAGAAAATGGAAAAAAACGAGCCACCCAAACATGCATAAGGCACCCGGGCAATCACAACTGGCAACCGATACGGCGCCCTTGGAATGAAACGGGCTTGACACGACCAACGCGCTACGTCGGGCGGTTTCGACACGACATGACACGGCGTGCTCCACCAAACGATGCCACAAGGGAGTAAAAATAAAATGGGCCGTCCGAACATGCATAAAGTAGCCATGATAGTCACAACTTACCAAAATTGGATACAAAGTACCTCGAACAAATGATCAATTCGAACGCGCACTATTTGGGCGACCTCAGGGCACCACATGATGCAACCGAACGAACGATGCCGTAAGGAGAAAATGAAAATAGGCCACCCCAACATGCACAAGGCACCGGGTGGTTGAAACTTAGCAAACCGATACTGCCTCGAAAGAAATGGCCTCGACTCGACTCGAACACGCCTTGGCCGGGCAATCTTAGATGGGGCAACACGGCAAAGCCCAAATGAACGATGCCACGGGAGAAAACAAATGGTCATTGGAATACGCACAAGGCAACGTGCGCTCACAACTTAGCAAAACTAATACGACCACCTCAATGAAATGACCCGACCCAACCCGAACGCGCATGGTCAAGCGACCTCACACGACGCGAAGGCCACGGTGCCTCAACCGAACTACGCGACAAGGGGAGAAAATGGAAGACAGGGGCCGCTTCTCGAATGTGCACAAGGCACCCAGTGACATAACCAAAGAAAACCGATACGGCACCTCGAACGAAATGACCGCAACTCCAACCATGCTCCTGCCGGGCTACCTCACATAGCGCGACATGGCACACACAACCAAATGATGCAACAAGTGAGAAAATGGAAAATTGGTCGCCCAAATGTGCATAATGCACACGGGTGGTCACAATCGAACAAAATTGATAAGGGCATGCTCGAACAAACAACCCGACTCGAACGCACACGGCCGGTGACCTCACGCAAAGATGGCCACGCGTGGGCCGAATTCAATGATGCCATCAGGGAGAAAATGATCAACAAAGCCGCCCGAACGGCACAAGGCACCGCGCTCACAACATAGCAAATTGATACGGGTGGCCTTGAATGAATCGGCCTAACTAGAATGCGCCTGGGCCGGGCACCACACACACACCGCAACATAAAGACACCAACCGAACAATGCCACAAGGGAGCAAATGGAAAATGTCATTCGAAGATGCACAAGGAACCCGCATACCACAACTTAGCGAAACCGATACTTCGGTGCACTTGAACAAAAAACCACCCGAACACACTCGATCGTGTGACCTCACCGCGTGATCACAACTTAACAAAACTCGATACGGCGTCTCGAATGAAATGTACCGACTCAACACACGCACAAAGCGACCTAACACATTGTGACACGGTGTGCCCAAACGAATGATGCCACAAGGGAGCAAATGGAAAACAAAGCCGTACGAACGTGCACAAGGCACCGTGGCTACAATGAAAAAATTGATATAGGCACCCTCAAATGAAACAAAAACCCGACCTAAACGATCCAAATAAACGTGACCTCACACGACGCGACACGATGTGCCCGACTAAACGATGCCACAAGGGAGCAAACGACAAACGGGGTCGCCCGAACATGCACAAGGCACCTAGATGGTCACAACTTAGCAAACCGATACTCCCGCACTCGAAACAAAATGACCCAACTCGGGATTGCCACATTTGGGCGACTCACAGGCACGACACGATGCGCCCAACCGAACGATGCCACAAAGGAGCAAACAAAAAAATTATATGTCGAAACGTGAACAAGGCACCCTAGTAGTCACAACTTAGCAAAAATTGATATGGCGACCTTGAATGAAATGGCCCAACCCGACTCAAACACGCCCAGTCAGCAACCTCGTATACAGCAGAATACTGCCCGCCCGACTCAAGCTATCCAACAAGGGAGAAAATGGAAAACGGGCCCCCCGAACGTGCACAAGGCACTCTGGTGGTCACACCCTAGCAAACCGATACTTGGGCACCCTTGAACGAAACAACCCGACCCAACTCGAACACGCCCGTCAAGTGATCTCACAGACGCGACAAAGTGTGGTCGACCGAACCATGCCACAAGGGGAGAAAATGTAAAACTCACTGCCGAATGTGAACAAGGCACCCGGGTGGTCACAAATCAAGAACCGATACGGGCTCCTCGATTGAAAATGACCAAACCCAACCGCGCTCGGTCAAGCTATTCTCACAGCCGCGACATAGTGCGCCCGACCAAATGATGTAACAAGGGGAGAAAATGAAAAATTGGCCACCCGTACGTGCACAAGGCACATGGGTGGTCACAACTTAACAAAATTGGATATGGGCACCCTCGAACAAAACAACCCAACCTCGACCACATGGTCCGGTGACCTCACATAGCGTGACATGGCGTGCCCGAAGGAACGATGCCCCAAGCGATAAAATGGAAAACGGGCCACCCGAATGTGCACAAGGCACCCGTGCGGTCACACCCTTAGCAAAATTGACACGGCGCTCAAATGAATCGCCTCAACCGTAATGCGCTCGGTCGGGTGCGCCCTCACATGGCGCGACACGCGTGCTCCGACCGAACAATGCTACAAGGAAGCAAATGAAAACGGGCCACGTGAAAATGCACAACGCACCCGGGCAACACAACTAGCAAATCGATACGCGCCCTCGAACAAAACGGCCCGACATGACCCAAATGCGCTCGATCAAGCGACCTCGTCGCCGTGACCACAACTTAACAAACCGATACGGCCCTTGAACGAAACAACTCGACCGAATATTCACTGGCCGAGCGACTTCGCTGCTAGCGGACACGTTATGCCCGAACGAATGATGGCACAAGGAGAAAAAATGGAAAATGGGTCGCCCGAATGTGCACTAAGCACTCCGGACGGTCACAACTTAGCAAAATTGATACGGGCCCTCGAACGAATCTGCCCCTACCGTAATGCTCCCGACCGAGTGCTTCACAAGGCGCGACATGGTACGCGTGAATGAACAATTCCACAATGGGGAAAATAGAAAAATAGGCCGCCCAAATATGCACAAGGCACCCGGAAATCACAACTTAGCAAACCGATACGGCGCCCTTGAACGAAACGGCCCGACACGACCCGAACGCGCTCTCGTCGTGGCTCTCACACGACATGACACGGCATGCCGACCGAATGATGCCAGTAGCAAATGGAAAACAAAGTTGCTCGAACGTGCATAAGGCACCCGGTGGTCATAACTTAGGAAAATGATATGGTCAAGCCGCGAACAAAACGGCTCTAACCCTCGACCCGAACGAGTTTGGTCGAGTAAGCTCACACGGCATGACACGACGCACTCGACCGAATGATGCCACAAGGGAGAAAATAGTAAAATGAGCCACCGAAATGTGCACAAAGCACCCGCGTACACAACTTAACAAACCGATACGGGCACCCCGGAACGAAACGGCCCAACCCCGACCCGAACGCGCCTGGGCCGGTCGACCCCACATGGTGCGATATGACACACCAGACCGAACGATGCCAAAAGGGAGCAAACAATGAATGGGCCGTCTAAACATGCATAAGGCACCATGGCGGTCACAACTTAGCAAAACTAATACGGCGCTCTTGAACGAAATGTGCCAACACGAATGCGCCGAGTCGAGCGACGCCACATGGCACGACACAACATGCCTCGACGAAATGATGCCACATGGGAGCAAACATTAAACGGGCCTCCTAAACATGCACAAGGCACCCGGGGTGGTCACTATCTGCCAAAACGACACGGCGCCTCGAATGAAATGAGACCGACCGTACCGCGCTCGCTCGTGCCACCACACAACAGGACACGCCCGTGTGCTCGACCAAACGATGCCACAAGGGGAGAAATGGAAAATTGGCCACCCGAGTGTGCCCAAGGTACCCTGTGGTGGTCGTAATTAATAAACCGATATAGGCACTCTCGAACAAAATGGCTCGACTCGAACGCACCGAAATGGGAAACTCAATATCATACACAACATAAGCCCAAATGAACGATGGCACAATGCCTCAAATCGCAAACGGGCCACCCGAACGTGCACAAGGCACCCGAGCGATAAAAAAATAGAAAAATTCTATACGGCGTCATGGAACAAATCGCCCACTGCAACTCGTCGACCGGGGCCGGCCCTCACACAACATAGACGATGACAACGCGACCGAACAATTCCATAAGGGAGAAAATGGAAAACGGGCTACCCAAAGATGCACTACGCACCGAGGCAGTCACAACTTAGCAAAAATAATATGGGCACCCCAACGAAATGACCCGACCCGACTCGAACGCGCCCCGTCATGCGACCACAGGCGCGACACGGGTGCCTAACCGAACGATGCCACAAGGGAGAAATGGCGAATGTGCCACCTGCAACATGCACAAGGGGCACCGCGTGGGTGGCAACACAACTTAGCAAAAAACCGATACGGCGTCTCAAACGAAACAACTCCGACCCAACCCAACGCGGGCCGACCACACACCCGGGGACATGGTGCGTACGATCGAAAGATGCCACAAGGTAACAAACAAAAAAAATGGGCCGCCCGAATGTGCATAAGGCACCTATGCGGCCACAACTTAGCAAACCGATATGGCCGCCTGAACCAACGGCCCGACCCGACCCAAACACGCTCATTCGGCGACCTCAATACTCGCACGCCCGACCGAATGATGCCACAAGGGAGCAAATGAAAAATGGGCCAACCGAATGCGTAAGGCACTCCGGCGTACACACAATTTAGCAACCGACACGGCACCTCGAATGAAATGACCCAACCCAATCGAATGCGCGCGATCGGACGCACCTCACACGACGCGACACGACGCGCCCCCCCCCCCCCCGACCGAACTAAGAAGGGAGAAACGACAAATGGGTCGCTCGAACGTGCACAAGGCACCCGGTGGTCACAACTTAGCAAACCGTATACGGGCACCCTCGAACGAAACAAAGCCGACCCGAACACGCCCGGCCCAAGCGACTCGACACGGCTCTTCGCGCGCACGCCCCGACCCCCCGAACGACACATGGGAGCAAGTATGGAAAATGGGCCGCCCGAACATGCACAATGTACCGGGTGGTTACAACTTAGAAAAATACGGCGCCCTTGAACGAAATGGTCGGACCCGAATGCGCCCGGCCGCGCACTTTCATGGCACGACACGACGCGCCCAACCAAATTATGCCATACCGGAGAAAACGGCAAAGGGTCCACTCGAACGTGTAGAAGCTGGCCCGGCGGTCACAACCGGCCAAAATGACACGGCGCCTTGAATGAAACGACCGAACCTCGCCTATGCCCATTTGGACGACCACAGCGGGACACGACGCACCCGATCGAACGAATGCGACACAATGGAGCAAACAAAAAATGGGCCGCCGAACATGCACAAGGCACCGCGCTCACAACTTACAAAATCGACATGGGTGCGCTCGAATGAATCGGCCCGACTAGAATGCGCTCGTTTGGGTGCCCCAACACGCGCACAACATGACGTGCCCGACCAAATGATGCCACAAGGGGAGAAAATGGAAAATGGGGCCACTCGAACATGCACAAGGCACCCAAGCGGTTATAGCTTAGCAAACCCATACGGGCGCTCGAACGAAATGGCCCGACCCGACGGATTGCGCCTCTGGCCGGCGGCCTCGACACGGTGCGCCGACCGAATGATGCCACAAGGGACCAAACAAAAAACGAGTTGCCCGAATGTGCACAAGGCATCTCGGGCAAAACAAGCAACTTAGCAAAAATGATACAAGCTCCCCGAACTGAATGACCCGACCCGACCGAATGCACCCGGGGCCGGGCGACCCCACATGGCGCGACATGATGCACCCCATCGAATGATGCCACAAGGGAGAAAACGGAAAATGAGTCGCCCAAACATGCACAAGGCACCTGTGCGCCCACAACTTAGCAACCGATACTGCGCTCGAATGAAATGGGCGTACCCTACATGAATGCGCCCGCTGGGCGACCCGAACGCGCCCGCGTTTACCTCACACAAAGACGACACGGTGCTCTCTACGAAACGATGCCACAAGGGGAGAAAATGGAAAACTCGGACGCTGAACATGCACAAGGCACTCGCGCTCAAAACTAGTGAAATGATACTGCGTACCTCGAATGAAACGACCCGACCCGAACGAGCCCCCGTCAGTGACTCACATGGCGCGACACAGCCGCGCGCGAGACCGAATGATGCCGAAAGGAGAAAACACAAACGGGCCGCCCCGAGTGTGCATAAGGCACCTCGGGGGTCACAACTTAGCAAAAAATGATACGGGCACCCTCAAACGAAATGGCCCAACTCGACCTCGAACACGCTGCCTGGCGAGCCTCTCACACGCGCAACACTCTGCGCCCGAACGAACGATGCCACAAGGGAAAAAATGCCAAGAGGGCCGCCCAAACATTCTCAAGGCACCCCGGCGATCACAACTTAACAAATATGATACAAAAGCCTCGAACAAAACAAACCTGACCCAACTCGAACGTGCCCTACTTCCAAGTTACCTCACACTTGGCATGGCCACGGTGTCGCGTCGAATCAATGATGCCACAATGGAGAAAATGGAAAATGGGCCACCCAAACATGGACAAGGCACCTGTGCGGTAATAAATTAGCAAAAATGACAGAACCTCGAACGAAATGTTCGACCCGCACGCACCTGGGCCGGACGACCTCACATGGTGCGACACGCATGCCCGACCAAACGATGCCAAATGAGAGAAAATGCCAAACCTGCCTCCCGAATGTGCACAAGGTACCCCGGTGGTCACAACTTAGCAAATTGATACAAGTGCCCTCGAAATGGCACGCCCGACCCGGATGCGCTCGGTTGTGCGACCTCACACGATGCGACATGGTGTGCCCGACCGAACGATGCCACAAGGGGAGCAAATGGCAAACGGGCCACTCTGAATGTGTACAAGGCACCGTGGTCGAACTTAGAAAAAATAATGTTGATGCCCTCGAACGAAAAACCCGACCCGAACGTGCCCAACAGCGACCTCACGGGAAAAAGCACGCAACGTGCCCGACCAAACAATACCACATGGGAGCAAATGGCAAATGGGCCACCCAAAATATGCTTATAATGTTTTTTGTTTCAAAAATATTTCACCCAAGCTTAGCTCTTTTGGAAATACAATTTTGGTTTTGGTTTCTATTTCAATGCATCCTCTTCTTCTTATTCCAATGAGTGGCTTATTTATTCTAGAGCATATACAGTATGGTTAAGCATAAATGCAATTTTATTGTTTGTAATGATTGTAACACCAATTTTTTTAATTTTTTTTTTTGTTGGTGATGTAGGGTCTATAACAACTAAGGAATATAACACATTTCAATAATGTGTTATGTGTTCCGAGTCTTTTTAAAAACGTTTAATTAAAATATCAAATCACTCATTCAAGTAAAGGTAGAATAGTATATTTTTCATCTCACAAAGTTGTAATCAAGGATTTAAAAGATCCCAAGCATGTCCTAGCCTTTGGAATAATATACCAAAATGTGCAAGTTTTCATGTATAAGTGTAATGTAAAGTTTTTGATGTATAAGCATGTTTTCCAACAAACAAAAACATTATCCAATAATGTAATACTCACTATATCCAACAAATCATATTTATATAAACAAAATTTTAATAATATAATGTTTTCATATTCAAATGTTGAAAAATTGTTATTGTGGAAGTAATACTTTAAATGTCCACGCATGTAATTGTTTTTCATGTCCAAATTTGTTGTCCAACCAAACAAATGTTTTCATATTAAAATTTTGTGTTGTTTAAACATCAGCCTTTATGACACTTGGGAGAAACCGTCGGAAAGCGTTGTTTCTCATATAGACGCCGATCTTGCGATGTTTGGCTTCACAACGTCGCAAGACTAACGTCTATATGAGAAACGTCACTCTTCCAATGGTTTCTCCTAAGCATCTCATAATCGATGTATGTAGGCGATGTCGCAACTTTGAAGTTTCATCCTATAGATGTTGTAATACCAAAAAAAATGTTTAGAACATCGCAATTCCAATGACAAACATAAACGTCGCAAAAATGACGATATCCCTAAAATTGGTATAGCGACGGTTTGTGGTGGGATTTTAAAAATTGATAGAAATTGGGAAAATTACCGACATTATGACAAAAGTGTCGAACCAAAGTGTCGTAATTTCACAAATGTACTAGTGACAACACCGTGGAGCTAAAGTCTATGGGCTTATGTATCACCTTCCCACCTTCACACAATACCTCAAGCCCCTTCTCCTCGATCAAAGGAGACAAGACAAAATGTCATATATGAGTAATGGTACAAAGTACATCCCGAACTCACATCAACTAGCGTGATTCCATCCCAAAAGACACAAACCCGATCCTCTATTCTCTTGTCGACTCTTATCACCCACCACCATGTTCAACTTGAGTCCCACTCATATATAGTCTAAAATACATCTTGCTAACCCACAATGTGCCGCAACACATCATTGTTCACTTACCATGCAACCTTGTTGATGATAAACTTTAGGGAAACAGAGATAAATGAAAAATACTCACTTCTAATACCTTGGAGAGGTCATCAATCTTGGTAGAAGTGGAAACACCACCAACCTACTCCCCTTTCTTCTCATTATCTCCTTGCTTCTTCCTTAGACACTTAGTTGAATACCACTATATTCATCATAGTTGAAACACTTAATCTTGCTCAAGCATTTTTTTTTTCTATCCCTTCATTATTGCTACAAGAGCCATGTCATCATCAAAAGCCTTGTTTTTCAGATGAATATCCTTGCCTCACAAATCTTCCTAAATGAATTCATGACACAACTTGTTCTAGTATGGAAAATTTGTCCCTGCAACAATCCCTTTGATGAACAAATATCCACTTTGGAATAAACCCCTTCAAATAAATCATGACCATCGTAAAATATAAAGTCTCACCAATAATGGCAAGCTCATCTCAAACCCTAGACAATCTCGCAGATATGAAATCACCCCTTCACCCCGTATGATCTTGGTGGATTTTAAATTATCCTTTAATACCAATAGTCGGTTATCATTCTTATTTTGAAGAAATCGGTGTGTGGAAGATATTTTCACATCTCATGGGGAATATTCTTCCCGCATATGAGGTATTAGAGGATCCTTGGAAACTTCTCTAGGATGATCAACTTGGCCCTTATATCCATCTCTTCATACACTTCTAGCTCCTTAGGGTCACTCGACTTCTTGACATATTTCTTGGCAAAGTACCAAATCTTGTTCACCACAAGAACCAACATAATCCTTCTCTAAAGGATTATAGGTAGAAACCCTCAAACCCATCCTCATATCGTACCAACCAACAAATTAAACATTGGGGTGAGCCTTTCAATAATCATGTGACCAACTCCTCTCAACTGCAATTCTTTAGAACACTCGATTCGTTGGCCCTTCAAAGTAGTTTCCGAAACCATGTTGTTTTTTCATGACACAAGAATCTATATTAGGGTTTTATAATCTCTAAAACTATCATCCAAACTAGTTTTCATAGTAGAATATAAACAACATTAAATCAACTAGTGCACAAAATAGATTTTTTTTTTTATAAATTTTAACAACCCAACTTCTTTATATTAAAAACCGTAACACAACTATTTGTGGCCCTCGTACTAGGGATAATGGCCCTCATACATCGTACTAATACAAGAATACAACTAGAGCTTGTTGTCAACAACTATGACAACCAAATTTCCTAAATAAGAGACAATATAACGTCTTAGATGATGTAGTCAACTTCACAAATTCCCTTGGTCGTACTTCTAAACACATATGCTAGTCATTTTGCTCCCAACTGAACACTTCCTCTATCAATAGTCCTACTCCTTTAGGTCACTAAACATGACTCAATAATATTTTATCTAGCCGATCATTTTTCATCAATGACTCAACACATAGGAACTTCTTGTTGAGTTGTTCATAACTTCGTTTGTGAACAACTTTAGCTTTCCATTGTTTCTGCCAAATCCTTCGGGACTTCCTCCTCTATTTCCTTCCCCGCGATACCCTAATGAAGACACATTTTGAGCCAAAACGATGCCACCTATCAATGCAACATGTCCTTATCCAACAATGAACTTGGGCAAGGTGTCAAACTTCTCCCCTTTAACCTTCTTTCATTCTTCAAATATCAAGAATCGATCTCTCCAAACTCCACTCTCCTTACAACTATTAATTTCCTCTATTTCCAACTCGATCCAGGATACATCAGAACCTAATTTCTACCCTCCAATAGCCTTAATATAACCAACAATAATTTTTCCAACGTGACTCCTATCGACTAGCGAGAAATCAAATTATACACATAAAAAACATACCTTTTCTCGATCATATAGGCTTACAGCTCGTTGTAGATTTCACCATGGTTAGGTTTTATATCAATCCACATCATCTCATTTTTCACCCTAATAACATTACTCCTGATGTGTCTTCCTTCGTCCTTGGCTCCTCTTCCTTGATTGGATACTTGGATCCCCAAAACGAGTCGTCCACCCTCGTGGAAAGTCTCAACCCAAAAATAAGTCTTTCCAAACAAAAACGAAACTAGAACTAGTTGAAAATAAGTTGCCCCTACTTTTGATATAATCGTCCCTCAAGGAAGCTAAGAAGAACTAGATCACATGATCCTCTCCTTGATTAATTTGATCCCGCTATACAACCTATTTTAAATGTGTATCGTATGAATTTTTTCACTCTCGGATGTTTTCTTCTAGCCTCAAATGTCACCTTTTTTTATACACTTTTCTTTGGGTCTTAGAGATTAGCCCTTCGAACTTGCACAAGGAACCCGAGCAACATAACTTATCAAACCGATACGTGCGTCCCGGAACAGAATGGTCTAGCTCGATCCAAATAAGCTTGGTCGGGCGACCTCACACGGAGCGACACGGTGCGCCCGACCGAACGATGTCGGAGCAAACGGAAAATGGACCACCCGAATGTGCACATGGCACTCGGGTTGTCACAACTTAGCAAACCGATACGGCGCCCTCAAACAAAACGGACCAACCCGACCGAACGCACCCGGTCAAGTGATCGTTACACCGAAAACCCGTCACCTTGACATTGGTAGCCGACAAGATGAGCTCATCATTACTCATACTTCCTCCTTTTGCAAGTCCAATATACCACTCTCCCTCATCAAGCTTCAAAATCGCAGAAAAATCCCTAAAATCCCCTAAGAATTGGTATCGCACTTTCTCTATGCATTCCCTCGCGGTCCCGCACCTAAACTTGTACCGCTCGCGGAACCATACCGCACGTTCTTTGTGTAATGGGTGCGGACCGCTCGTAAAACATAAAAAGGCGAGAAAATGAAGATAAAAAGTGAATTCCAGGTGAATTCTAGAAGATTCTAGACGGGAATTTTCTGAATGGATACGCCTTGAAGTCAGTTCATGCATCCCCTCACTGATGGAGCTAACCCTTGATGTAAGGGAGTTTATCCCTTTAAAGGAGGATTCTATCCCTTCATATTTGGAACTAGAAACCTCCTCTCTTTCACTATAAAAAGAGGCCTTGGGTAGCCTCAAAGGGAGTTCAAGCTTTTATGAGATTAGAAGTTAAATGCCGTTGAAATTCGCACTTAGTCGATGAAGACCCTTTCGTGAGGTTAAATCACTTATCTCCATTTGTCTTAGTCCAAGAGTGCAATGCTTGTCGCAGAGGATATTCCCCGCTTCGGGATTCCTGGAGGACTCGCACAACATCAAGGCAATGTGTTGTAAAGGTTTTCATCTTTAAAGTTAATACAAATATACTCATTTCTCTCCCCATTAAACCGTCAATTTGTGGTTTATTTCATAAATTCCTTGATCATTATGATAAGTATGATTTATGAAAATGTCTATACAAAAGCCGTTTAATCTTTTTCCTTGTTTGTGATTGCGTATATATGAAGGATGTTCTTTTCAAAGTACCCGTGAAGGACTTCAAAAAAATCAAGTAAGCAAGCAAGCGTTGACAAGAGGTAGGCTCTTACACCCGTATAGTGTTTTTATAAATCTTATGCTTAGGAGAGATTAGTATAATTGGCTATTTGTTACTAGTTACCCTTTTGTACTAGAGAGATCGGTCTTGTCCGCAAGACGGATTAATCTTTTCCAACAAAATGGCGACTCATACCGGGGAAGAACTTGTTTGTTCTTGGTTATCTTTGATTTTTGACTTGAGAAAACGTTTTTTCGGTTTTTGATTGATTCACATCCGTCCGGGTGCTTTAAATTTTTTTCTCGTTTTTCAAAATTTAGAAGTGTTTTGAATTTTTCTATCATTTTTACTAGGACCGCACTCCTCGTATAACCGTGACAAAGGCGGCGCTTCGCACATTCTTTATAGAATACAATATGGGACCGCACCTTTCAACATCGCTTACATGCGGACCCCGTGAAAATTTTGGAAAATTTCTCAGGTTTTTCGGTTTTATTTTTAGATCTTTGGTTTTTGCCCAGACCGGTTATTGTGTCTCTCAAGAATTCATTGTCTATGAACTTCACGAAATAAGTTAGTGTTTTGAATGATTTTCTAGAAGTTTTTGCCAATTGGATTGTTTTTCTGCTTAGGTCTTTGTAGTGATTCAAATTTTTGACAATTTGCGTTGTCTCGCATCACATAAGATTCTTTGTCTCTTGAATCCGACCTCATTGTGAAAACATCCTAGATTGAGAAATTGAGCTTTTTTGATTTCTTTGCAAATCTTCGAAAAAGAACTTGCTTTAAAGTTTTGAATTTCATTTATTCTTTGAGTGTTTTGAAAAACATATTTTGAGTGTTTTTTGATCCGTTTGATAGACTTCTTACTTAAGTCGAAAAACTAAGAGAAACATTCATAAAACAAAAACAAAAAACTCTAAAAAGCTTCCACCAATTTAGATTAGTTTTCAAGATTAGTTTTCATAGTTTTGAATAGTTTTTATTTTTGTAGATTTCTTTCGAAAGAGAATTGTTTTGTGCTTCTTGTTTGGAAAAGAAAAGAGTTTTTCTAGTGAGCTTTGATAGTTTATTGAAAAGACAAAATATTTCTTTCAATTAGTTTTCATGTTTGAAGAAGAAATTTAAAAGTTGCATTCTCTAACTCTTTTCTTTAGATAGAAAATTCATTGAAATAAAAAAGAATTGAATATCATCATAGGTGCATTTTATGTTTTTTGGAAGTCGAGTCTTCACATCATACAAAGTTTCATTTCCGCGCCTATCGACTTAAGAAACAAAGTTCAAAAAATAACGCTTAAATAAAATTCATCTAGTAATCTTTTTATTTCTAGGGCTCTCATCACCAACATAGCTTAGGCTAGTATCTTGGAGTAGGGAGTAATTAACTCTCCAAGATAGATAAAAAACAAGTAGATTTATCTTTGCGTAGGAAGAATTCTAGTTGTTGCATGTATGCTCTCGGGGAAGCTCCTCTTTAAAGGAGTTAAGCACGAGATCATATCTCAACTGTTGGGGTAATCAATCCTTCCTCATTGGGAACGATAGAAGATATACACGTATTAAAAAAACGGTAAACCTTGAGATAGACCATTGTCGAGGAGCCAGGGTCACTTTTCGGTAAACCTTGGATTCGTTCAAGGAGCCCTAAGGGGATTGAGCTTAGTTACTCGCCCTTGCGTGTGTGTATCGGATCGTAGACCTGCTCCCCGTGTTTGTTTCCGTTGGTAACCTTAGAGGCCACAATCTTTAGGATTCTTTCCTAAGGTGACGGTGAGGGAAGATCCCACCGCACCGGGAACAGACATCGACTAGACTCACTGGGACTTTCTCGGGGGGTTATCTTCACCGAGATGGTTGGTGTGAAGAAACTTGTGCCGGGGCCTGTTTGGCTACAGTTGTCGGGTAATCGTTCCAACCGCCCTTTTCGTGTTAAAACTCTACTAAGTTGGATTTCATCACCAACTAGTGATTTTAGTACTCGGGAAAGTTACTTGTTTGTGTGTGGTTTGAACTCTTAGATTTTTAAGCGAGTGTTTCAATTGCTTGTTTCTTAGATACTTTAGGTGTTTTCATTGAAATTTTTCTTTGTTTGCATGTGATTAGATAATTTTTCATCGTGGCGGACTTGCCGAGACAATCCCGAGAATACCGGAAACCCCTAAATTTACACCAGTCATCTTGAAGGGCTTTGAGTCGGTACCACACAAATAGCCGTAGACTTAGACTGTATCGTAAGCCGAAAGCTCGCTATTGTGATACATCCCGATCATCAAATTCCTACACAACATATTCAAGAACCGATTTCAGTTTCTAAGTCACTAAAAAATATTTCTCCCACCGGAGAATTATCCGACGAACCCGAAATCTCTCCGAGCTCGAAATCGAATCTTCCGTGTTAGAAACATCATCGTGATTTGTCTCACCAACTTCTAGTGATCCAGGTTCACCTGTGGTTAGAAATATCATCGAAAATCTTCCCTCCGGGACTAATTTCTATAGAAGAACTTACTAATCCGTATAAAGACATATCTCTTCCCCAACTCCCCCCAATCGATAAATCTTAGGGAGTGTGAATCTATTTTCTATGTACCCCTATTCGAACTCATCCCCGGTATCTTTCTTTTTTTAACCGATTTTTTAGAGAATCCTATTCGCTTTTTATCCACCTCGAGTTCCATTTCATCCCACACCCGCAGGTTACTATCCGTCATCGTTATGGTTGGAGAGTCATCCATGTTTTCACAAACGTCCGAATCTTTTTTACATGGTGGTCCTTCCGTTCCCGGGATATCGCCTTGTCCTACCAGAGCAACCTCAACCTATCAAAAATGTGTTATCATCTGGTCTAGATGGACTTAGAATTGAAACGTCGAACGCAACGAACAAGTTTATATGATGTCCGGTAATATCTCTAATCCTCAAGCTCGGCGGCGCCGCTCGGGGGTCAACCTCGGGAACTCTGGCCATCGCCCGGGGGGCAACCTCGTGTAGTCAATTACCGCCCTCGGGGGCAACTCGAGGCAGTCGTGGCTACTGCCCGGAGCTCAACCTCAAGGTAACTTTTTCTCAGACAAATCGTGGATCAATATTATTTTGGGGACAACCCCAAGGACAAAGACATACCTCAAAGGTTACCAACCTCAAGGACAAAGACATCTCTTTTTCAAGGTCAACCCCAAACTCAATATGCCTCGTGTATCCCCAACAACCCCATCTTCGCATGTGCCTCAAGGTTATCAACCTCAAGGGCAAGACTCCATACTGCAAGGTTACCAACAAAACTCTCTCCGCTGTCAAACCATCCGTTCAAGGAGCCGGAACTTTGCCTTATTATCAACCCTACGTTCAACCAAGTTTTGGTCCTTACGTTCAACCTTCTACGGGACAACACTCCCTTTGATCGATGGTGTGGGATCCGTCCCAATATCAACAATGTGCCTCATGTGTGCCTCAATGTGCACATACCTTATCAAATTGCTCACTCATTGGTTTCTCGGTTTAACCCAAAGAACCTCGTTCAAACGTGCCTATTCAAACTCCCGCACCTGCTCCGCCTCTCAAAGTAGGCCGGGCCTAGTACACCTCGTACTCCGCCCAAACTCCTGTGAATCGCCGCAACGTCTGCTCAACCGTTACACCTATTTCCTCGAGCACCGTAGCCCCGAGTTCGGGTTATCCCCGTATCCGTGCAACCTCAAGTCTTCGTACTCGGGCCAGACCTTCGCCCTCGTACTACGCTTCGTATGCTCGCAGATGTTTACATAAGGCTGGGGCGAGTTACGAGTCAACCTCGCTTACTTATCAACCGTACTCAAGGACACTAATGGCCCCTATGTTCGTAATCTGCTATCAACCATACCCCTGTTATCCTTATCAACAACTCACATGGTCTCGACTCATCCTAGTTATTCAAGACGTTATACAATACCCAATGCTAACCGATTCCTAGTTATCCTCGGGTATCCGCCTCTCGGATCCGCTTTGGCTTCTCAAGGTTTCCTTTGCACCCTAACCGCGCTTACCGTTCATCGCAACTTTGGACTTACTGTGACGGACGCGCCTTACTAATGATCCTATTTTCTATTATCGAATCGGCCGTCAATGCCTCATAAGTTGTCCGTTGATATACCGAAATTTGAAGGTAAGACAAGAGAGGATCCATCAAATCATGTGATGACTTATCACCTTTGGTGTGCATCTAATTCGATTTTTGATGATTCGATTCGCTTACGGCTTTTCCCGCAGAACGCCATAGGTCTAGCAACGAAATGGTACATTGAGTTACCACAAGAGGTTCGTTTCAGTAATTTCGCCGCTAGCAACATCTTTCTTAACTCATTTCAGCTGCCCTCGTCGTATACGACAATGGCACATACTCATTAACTTCACTAAAGTCAATCTACGTCCACATATATTTCTCGATCATATTCATGAGTGGCGACGAGACGACGTTTGGTGAAGGTTTATATTCCCGATCAAATTTTGGGCGTATCGGTCAGAAATCACACGCCAAGATCATCAAGATGTAGCTAAGGTCGGTGTTGTTACCTAAGAGCAAGTAATTGCTCAAAGCTCGCACCTTGACCTCGTTTATACGCAATGGGGTACTTTACATGAAAAATTCCCGATTTACCTGGAACAAGGTCAAATAGCCGTCGCTCCTTCGTGTCCTCTGCATGTGTCACTACTGTATGATAGGTACAATAGTTCTAAAAGTAAGAAGAAATCCTCAAAGAATTCTTCTCCACTAGGCACTTTACCCGATTCCCCGAAGGGAGAATCCTCTCACAGTTTCGATATTAATGTCATTAAACATCTACTGAGAAATAAACCGTGTGGTAAAAAGCAGAAGGGGAGGAACAAAAACAAGAAAATTCGAAAGAGAAAACAGACAGAGAAGAATCCAATGATGAGAAACGTAAACCTCATTATCCTTGTTTCATTTGTGAACAAGATCACTTCACAAAAGAATGTCCATATCGAGAAGAGGTTACTAAAACTCATTAAAGGATCGCAACAACCCGCCTGCCTGCATGATCCTTTCCCGCCCGAAGATAGTAAATGATTGTCTTTCCCACCACTTTAGAAGAGCCTAATATGATGATGTCTCATATAAGGGGTCGTTACCGTACTCTGAAGATTACGGTTCTAAGAATCCCGTTGATGGCAAAGAAGGAGAGTCTTCTAATGCGAACGCATCAAATACAACTCCTCCCCATCTGTCCGCTACAAGATCGAGAAACAAAATCCGTACTTGATAATCAAACCGCCTCGCTAAAGGTGTTCTTCGTAAATCGCCTTTCAATCCATGCGAGAGCTTGCCGACACTACAACATTGTTGAAGATTTAGCTATTTCTCCTTCAACGATGTCGGCTTTGGAAGTGCCGCAATCATGTCCCAAGACAACGCAAATTGTTATTGTCTCCGTTGCATCCGTTGATGTTCGTACTTAATCTTACAATCTTCGATTTAGAAACTAGTACAATCGCGCTCTCACCAAATAGCTTTCCAGAGCCCTGCTAGGTAAAACGTACCTATTTTTCTGGATCGTGATTGATGAGGGGAGCTTCAACGTGTATTATGTCGCTCGTTGCTGGAAATCTCTTGGTTCTCCAATGCTTAACCAATCTCCGACGATTCTAAAAGCTTTTGATGGTCGAGGTTTTCAACCTTATGGTATTTTGGCAGCAGGATTTACCCATAGGGGTCAAGGCAAAATTGTTAATCTAGATGTGGAGTGTGGTTGATGCCCTCGTAGATTACAACCTTCTACCGGGTCGTAGTTGGTCTTATGCTATGACTCGTCGTTGTCTCTTCGGTCTTTCGACTTATAAAATTTCCATATCAAGGAAAGATCGTGACAATAGACTTGGCGAATTTATTTTTCACGACCCAAATTTCTGCGTAAACAATCCAGCATGTTGGTAAAACGGCTATCCCTTATAAGGATGCTCTGAGTAGGTTTGGTTAAAGATTTCGGTTTGCTAGGAACTTTTTCCTTCCCTCCTCCTAACGTATCGTCTTCAATTGCACTATTCATATGATTTCCTCATCACCCGTTTATGTTTGATGTAGATCCTTGGATTATTCCTTCGTAATCCGAGAGGATTCATTTTGATGGCGCGATGCCTTTGAGTCCATTTGAAATTGCATACCAGACCGTACGCTCTTTTTTCCAACCTCTTCTTCAACCGAAACCGATCCAATGAATGGGATCCAAGAGGAATCGCTCATTTCTAGTTCGTACGCAACGACATTTCCCGAAATGTTCATTCAGATGAGCAAATTCGTGAGCTGGTTCCGTTGATGACGGCCATGGGAAGATATCCATCATAGGTCTTCATTCTTACTCCTCGAATTAGATCATTTTGAAAATGATTTCCGCTTCAATTTTTACCGAATATGCCAAGGAACCTCGTAATCCATTGTGTACTCTCATTCTCGAGTTAAATTTGGAAAATATATCTAGAACAAGCCTCCAATAGTCATTTCGTTGAAAACCAGGAATAATTGAAAACATTCATATAGGTGCTTCGTTGTTCGTACGAAGAAATTCGTACCTATAAAGCCCTATTTCAAGAATTCGTGACGTGTTTGCCCGGTCTTATGAAGAAATGCCAGGAATTGATCCATCGATCGTGGTTCATGAGATTAAGACTTACCCGATGCTAAACCCGTTCGTCAAAGATTACGTCAAATACATCCTAGAAAAGTCGCCGCTATAAAACTCAAGTTGAAAAATTACTTCGAGCAGATTCATTTATCCATCCTTAACGGATTGGGTATCGAATATTGTCTCGTTACTAAAAAACAAGGAACAATAAGAGTATGTACTTATCATAGGGATATTAATCGAGCATGTCCAAAAGACAAATTATCCAACTCCCTATATCGATCGTATAATCGACGATTGGTGTCGTAGTGAACTATTCTCCTTTATGGATGGTTTTTCCGGCGATAATCAAATAAACATACCTAATATCAACCAAATGAATCTTCATTTGTCCGTGGGGAATGTTTGCCTATTGTAAACTACCTTTTGGACTAAAGAATGCCGGAGCAACTTTTCAAAGGGCTATGTCTTATGCATTTCATGACATTAAGCACATTGTTCAGCCATATTCGATGATTTACCTCGCTCATTCATTACGTAGGGCCGCATCATCCCACTCATTTACGAGCAATTTTTATGAGATGTCGGAATTATCGGATAAGGTTGAATCCGCATAAATGTGCTTCGCGCAGAACGGTCGCGATCGGGATTTGTTGTTTCAAGTCGCATTCGTGTTGGATCCTTCAAGGTCAAGCTATTGCTAATTTGCCTCCTCCTTCAACATTGCGCTCAACTCCAAATTTTGGCAGGGAAAGCAAACTTTTTACGTAGATTTATTCCGAACTATGTTGAGCTTGCAAAGGGTTTTACCCGGTTGCTGAAACAGACATTCCGTTCTATTGGGATGAGGTCGCCGATCGATCTTTTTGATGCACTTAAACACGCGTTGACCCATGCACCGTTATTGTATCCTCCAAACTACAACCAAGATTACATTTTGTATCTCGCCGCTTCTCATTCCACTATTGGGATGGTAATAGTTCGTGAAGATGAATCTCACAATGAACATGTGATTTATTATCTTAGTGGAAATTTGAATCCGACCGAAATCAAACACACACATGTGGAGAATTGCCTTGGCACTGCTCAAGCGTCCAACGTTTTCGACATTACATATTATTACGTAAAACCAAGCGTAATTTCTCGATTGCAACCCCATGATGTACATTTTGACCAGACAATTGCTAGGGGGCAAGTATTCTAAATATAGTTATCGTGCAAGAATTTGACTTGGAATTTGAGAACGAAGGCAAAGAAGTCTTTGGTTTTTGCGGAACTAATGTGTAGATTTCCTGCATCGATATTGAAACAAAGGCGTAAGAGTCCATTGTGGACGAATCTTTGTTTCTTATCGCACGCTTGATCCATGGTATGGAGATATTATTGTGTATCTCCAAACCCAATCTTTTCGGCCCGAAATTTCACGAACTCAATGAAGGAAAATACGTTTCCAATCCCAAAAATATAATACTGGTGATACTTTATCGACGAGGAGCGGATTCTCGTTTTCCGACGTTGTTTAACTCATGAAGAGTCGAGAAGGTGCTAAATGACCTGCCATTCCGGAGCATGTGGCGGTCATATGTCTCTGGGTATGCCACCGCCCAAAAGATAATAAGGCAGGTGTTATTTTCCGGCCAACATTATTTAAAGATTGCATTTATGCGTTCGGGAATGCCACAACCGTCAAATTTTTGATAGAAAGATGCGCGCGCTCACCCGCTCCTCTTCACCCCATAATTGCCGCGGTCCATTTGCAAATGGGGTATCGATTTTATCACATGTAACCTCATCGCTTCTGGGGGCATGCCTATATTATTCTCACAGAGATTATTTTACGAAATGGGCCGAGGCGATGCCTACATATTCACCGACGTGCAAGATCGCTCGCAACGTTCGTATTCAATCATATAATTGCTAGGTTTGGTGTTCCTCAAGCTATTATTACGTATCATGGAAGTCATTTTCGGAACATCATGATGATCGAACTAACAGAACAACTTGGCCTACGCCACGATAGTTCCACTCATACTATCCACAAGCAAATGGTCTATGAAGTTGAAGCGATTAATAAAGTTTTAGTCACCATGATTAAGCGAATCATTGGTATTCACAAGACGAATTGGCATTCCATGTTATTTTTAGCGCTTTGGCATATCAAACTCACTAAAACACTGTGCTCTACCTTTTCAACCGGGTCTACGTTTAGAAGCCGGTGGCCGCCGATTGAATGCGAGATACCGTCACTAAAATTAGCCGTAGAATTACTTCCTCTGCCTACGTCCGAAGAGGAAAACGTTTCTTGTACTTGGCCCAATTAGATGAGAATCGACGAAGTGCCGCAATAGCAAACGAGACTCATGTTAAAAGGATAAAAGCTCAAGATGATAGAAATGTGACCCTCGAAATTTTTCGGAAGGAGACCTAGTTTTACTTTATGATCAAGCTAACGACAAGCTAGGGGTCAGAAAGTTCGTGCCTATGTGTAATGGTCCTTATATTGTGAAACGAAAGTTAGCAAAAAGGGCCTGTGAGTTAATAGATTTTGACGGTGTTCCTTTGATAAACCTAAATGGGCTTTATCTAAAGAGATATTACGCTTAAACAAGGTGTGGAGACTTTTGTTAGTTTAGATTTTTCGATCGCTGGTGTGTTTTAGATTAGAAAAGTGTGCCCAGTTTTAGAAGTGTGTTTTTGTCACTATGACCCGCTTATCCGAGTTTTACTCTGATATTGCGTATGTCGACGTCTCTTCAAACCTACATTGGTTTTGGTCGATGGTGCTTGTCGTAGCACACGGAGCATTTCTTCCGCAAAGCCTTGGGTTATCTATTCACCCTTCCGACGAGTTAGTATCCATGCATGGGGTAAGCTCTGGTCAAACAACAACAATATTGCCGAGTATAGTGCAGTTGATTGAGTTATTATCTCGAGTCCATATCATTTGGAATTCGGAGTTTGGATTGTAAGGTTGGATTTCAACTTGTTGTATTACGTAAACCCAATGTGGTTTATACCATTAGATCCGGTGTTATTAATGGTTATTTTTGAGAGTTCGTCTTGGAATGTGAGTTTGATTATATTGAATATCAACATACCCCAAGACGTTTAATTACATTAGCGTATTCCATTACTTCTAGTATGAGGAAGATACTGCAATAATTAAAAGTAGTAAAACAATCAACATTCATTCATGTACACAGATAGCCGTCAAAATAGTGACATATATATCATAGGAGTGTGTTCAAAAAATACATCGTTCATCATAGGTTGGAAACACCTTATGATCGGCAAAAAATGATAACACAAAAGCACAAAAATGAGTTCACACAATCATCTCATCATTGATGATGATCTCGATAGGAAACAACTTCTCGGGCCACCCCGCATAGGAACCTCCCGAAAGGTCCTGGGACTCCAATCACATATCTTTAGCTCGAAGAGGAATGTCATCTATGTTGGTCTCTGGTACCTAGAGTCAGCGCTCTAGATGATGCTCCAAATCGCCCTTGCACCCCATCGATTACCGTCAACAAAGTGCGTTAAATCGGTTGCCCTCTCAAAAGGTTGGAGATGAGCTGGTCGTTGTGGACCCACATCTATATTTAAAACTTTTTTGGTTATTAGTTTTCTAAGACGATGGTAAAAAATTAAAAAAAAATTAGAATTTAGCAAACGTCGAAAAATGTTTTACCCGAATCATCCCACTGTTTCCCCCTCAGCAGGGAGACATCTCTCTATCTCCGCGGAAATCTATCCCTCGCATAATGCGGGAAATCCTCTATCGTAAAAATTTGGCGATCCACCCAATGAAAATATGAAGTGAATCGTACAACTTATGTTCAATAGCATGACGGCCATCAACATGACCAATAACCATTCTCGGTTCTCGAGGTCGACCGGCATCAATCGCAATACACCTCCAGGGAGCTAATTGAGGAATCTTCCAAAGCAAAAGAAACGACGATGGATCCGTATCCAAAGTTATTTAGTTTCCCGCTTGCCTCCGTGCTGGCCTTTTATATTAGCCATCACCACACCCGCTGAAGATGGTGCCGCGAAACACCATGCGCAATGCGCATTTAAACCCGTAGCTACATGAAGCGCGGCGCTCCTGGGCTACGCCTTGGTAACAAAGTGAATGCTATAACCTTCAGCTTCAGGACGGATGATATGTTTTATGTCAATCCGTTTGTCCCAGATTTTCCTTCATCACGGTATTCGAGTTGGAGACTATTGTCATCGCCACCGGCCTAGTCCCAAACAAAGATACATGTTCGCCCCTCTTGGACAAACCACTAAAAAGTAGATATCCCTCCACCAATTTCGAGCTTCTGGCCACCAATGAAGAAACACCGGTCCTCCAGCATGCCATCCGTTCACCAACCATGTTAAGAGTTCCATTCTAGCCCTCATGCTTAGATACCCAGACTCTGTATGGCGCATGCTTTAATGCCCTTTGTGTGGGAAAATGGAGAAATGCGCTCATCCACTTCCTCATGCTCTCTTTTCTCGCCAAATAAGCATCTTGTTAATCCCGCAACACAAAATAAGGCAAGTTAGAATGATTTCATTTGGAAAAATTTGGCGTAAATTTGAGAAAACCACAGCTAATTCTCTAACTGCGCGGGTACCGCACCCGCATTTTGTAAACAAAGAGCGTAGCCTCGCACGCGAGATGTGCCGGGTGCGGTACCCCCGATTTTTTCCCGTTCAGAAAATCGGGTCCGCAGTAACCCGTGTCCTACCCGCGGACTCGGCGGCGTATTTTTGAATCAATTTTTGCCTAAAAATCAAACTAAAGCCTAAAAATGAATTCTAAACGGATGAAAAACAAGATAAGGGAGGTTGTGAACAACAATTGGGCCGACGATTTTCGATTCCAACGGTTAAATTCTTCAATCTTCACTAGAACTTTAACCAAAAGCTTTTTACTTTTCAATTTGAAATGAACTAGAAATGTGAAATAGAAAAGTCCTTTTATAAGTTTTTTTCGAATGAATGAATTTTTAATTTGTTTATTTTTCACTTTAAAAGGATATTTTTGAAAGAATTCTTACTTATTTTAAACAGTATGTGTAATGTTTTGAGTTTTTGGTGGCAGAAATGTGATTTTTCGTGAAATAGTCGTTTTTCAACAAAAGAGCATACTTTTATCACTTTTTCGACTTCTTCCAAAAAATTTATTTAAAAAAGCGAAACCTTGGAGTCCTCTTTTAAGCCCTTTTCTACTCTCTAACATGAAAAGATTGCCGAGTACTTGACTATTCGAACTCGTTAAAGTAAATGAATGGCCGTCCCTTCGCATAAGTTTACCCTTTGCTGCATCGAAATGGACTATTTACGAAAAAGGTATACGTTGGACTAAATACTTCGGCCAATAGAGTTCTCTCCCGCATCATTTTATCCTTTTTCGGCTCGAGAGACTAAATTTACGAAAAAAGAACACCCATGGAGTTTTCTTAAGTTTTTCTTCCGACTCCCTAAACCGAAAACACCGAGTTTCTCCTATACCGGACTCGTTAAAACTTAACAATAGCGGGACCTCGTTTAATTTTTCAACAGAACGAACCACTCCTTCTTAGGGTTCGAATTTTAAATCTGTTGACTCATCCGAAGGATGAGCTTATAACCAAGCAAATGTTATCCTCCTCAAGCTTGTCAAAAATAAAAAAGAGGTACTTGCCAAATGGTGGGGGAAAAGAGAAAAAATGAGCATGTTTGTTATATTTTAAAATTGTCCGAAAACTCGAAGCCGATCACTCTTGGACACGACACTTATATTCACCTGGGTTGGGAAATCCTTTGCTCACGCTTAATCAAACCACATTGAAAGTTTTCAGCCGGTTTCGGGTATTAGCTTTGGGTCAATTGTCACCAAGCCATCTCATAGCGTTGTCGTTATGTGTCCAAGAGAACAAGCTCAAATGAAACCATTCATATGCAAAATATCCGTCATCCATCTTTGACCATCCCCCGAGTCACTCCTTGCCAATGTATTTTCTTAAAACTTGATCTATGATTTCGTGTTGTGGGCTTGCCGACAATAGATCGCTTTCTATCGACATCAGCACACTATCTAGGAAGTTGATCCGTAATCGCCGTACTGAAATCGTATACCTCAATGGCGGTGTTTTCGTCGACTTACAGTTGCATCAATGACCTTCGATCGAATGACTCCGTGACATGTTCGACTTCAGATCATTCATTCACATTTCATGGATTGTACCGAGTACTTTGAGAGCCATTGACATTATCGGGTGGTTTCTCTCACACTTGCTAACAAATACATCATTGACCTGCACCGAAGTGGTTTCTACCATGTTCGACTTCAACACATTCATTCACATGGATAGAATCGCATCGGTTCGAGATGCTGGAATCAAGACCCCGGATCTAGTTCCACCATCCGTGGCCGCGAGGAATTTTGTTGTCATCTATACGTAGACTATTGGATAAACGCATGGCTACGCTTCATACCGTGTCTACACATATCCGTACTATGATGTATTCAAAATCATTCCCATATCGAACGATTTCGGCTTAGTTCATAGTTAGTTTTTATCCGAGTATGGGAATGCTTACCCCGTTGATGGCTAATATACACAAATATATTTCACTGAATGTTTTTAAGGTGTACCGACCGGGTTTGCCAGGATGATCTTTTGAAATGATAAAGCATCGCACTCTTCATATATGACAGACTACAAACCTTCATCTATTCCGTACTTTGCACTTTAGGGGCAATTTGTTACACCGAAAAACTCCGTCACCTTGACATTCGCCGACAAGATGAGCTCATCATTACTCATACTTCCTCCTTTTGCAAGTCCAATATACCAGCCTCATATCAAGCTTCAAAATCAGAGAAAAATCCTCAAAATCCCCCAAGAATTGGTATCGCACTTTCTCTATGCATTCCTACGTCCCGCACCTAAATCCTGTACCGCTCGTCGAACCATACCGCACGTTCTTCGTGTAATGGGTGCGGAATTTTAAAAAAACATAAAAAGGCGAGAAAATGAAGATAAAAAGTGAATTCTAGGTGAATTCTAGAAGATTCTAGACGGGAATTTTCGGAATGGATACGCCTTGAAGTCAGGTTCATGCATCCCTCACTCTGATGGAGCTAACCCTTGATGTAAGGAGCTTATCCTTTAAAGGAGGATTCTATCCCTTCATATTTGGAACTAGGAACCCCTCTCTCTTTCACTATAAAAAGAGGCCTCTCTCAGCCTCAAAGGGAGTTCAAGCTTATGAAATTAGAAGTTAAATGCCGTTCAAATTCGACTTAGTTGATTAAGACCTTTGTGAGGTTAACCACTTATCTCCATTTGTCTTAGTCCAAGAGTGCAATGCTTGTCGCAGTAGAGGATATTCGCCTGGACCCCCGGGAGGACCCTCGTACAACATCAAGGCACAAAGTTGTAAAGGTTTTCTATCTTTAAAGTTAATACAACATACCTATTTCCACTAAACTGTCAATTTGTGGTTTATTTCATAAATTCCTTGATCATTATGATAAGTATGATTTATGACAATGTCTACATGGGGTGTCGCTTAATCTTTTTTCCTTGTCGTATTTTTGCGTATATATGAAGGACGTTCTTCCAAAGGCACGGGAAGGACTTCAACAAAATCAAGTAAGCAAGCAAGCGTTGGACAAGAGGTAGGTTCTTACACCCGTATAGTGTTTTTATAAATCTTATATGCTTAGAGAGAGATTAGTATAATTACCGTTTGTTGCTAGTTACCCTTTTGTACTAGAGAGATCGGTCTTGTCCGCAAGACTCGATTAATCGTCCAACAAAGGGACTTTCACACATAGCGTGACACGACGCCCGACCGAACTATGCAACTATGGAGCAACGAAAAACGGGCCGCTCGAACGTGCACAAGGCACCCGGCAAAGGACAACACAGAAAACCGATACGGTGCACTAATGAAAACGGTCCGACGCAAATGTGCCCGCCCCGGCGACCTCTCACATGGTGCGACACGACGCGCCCGACCAAACGATGCCACACGGGATAAAATGGCTAACGGGCCACCCGAACATGCACAAGGCACCCTGTGTATTGCAACTTAGAAAACTAATATGGGCGCCCTTGAATGAAATGGTCGAACCCGAATGCATCGGTTGGGTGACCTCACATGGCGTGCCCGACCGAATGATGCCATAAGGGAGAAATTGGAAAATGGCCACTCGAACATGCACAAGGCACCTAGGCGGTCACAACTCACAAAATTGATATGGGCACCCCTTGGAACGAAACGACTTCGACTCGACCGCGCCTATTCGTGCGACCTCACACACAGACACGACGTGCCCGACTAAATAATCGCACAAGGGAGAAAATGGAAAACGGGTCGCCCGAACATTGACCACAAGGCACTCGTGGTCACAACTAAAGAAAAATTGATACGGGCGCTTCTCAAACGACCGACTGTACTGCACGCGCCCGTTGTGCGCCTTCACAAGGCATGACATGCCGTGCTCCGACCGAATGATGCCACAAGGGAGAAAATAGAAAATGGGCCACTCAACATGCACAAGGCACCTAGGAGGTCACAACTTAGAAAAACTCATAAGTGGGCACACTTGAACGAAATGACCGCGCGACTCGAACCCGCCTTGGCCGAGCGACCACATGGCATCGCACAGCGATGCCCGACCGAACGATGCCACAACGGAGCAAATGGAAAATGGGCCACTCGAATTTGCACAAGGCACCCGGTAGTCACAACTTAGCAAACCGATACCGGTGCCTCGAACAAAATGGCCAAACCCGACTTGAATGCGCCCGGTCGTGACCCCACACGCGCATGCCCGACCGAACGATGCCACAAGGAAGAAAATGGAAAATGGGCCACTAGAACGTGCACAGGCGCCCAAACGGTCACAACTTATGAAAAATGATACGGGTGCACTTGAATGAAACGACTGACTTCGAACGTGCTGCCCATTCGGCGACCTCACAGCACCACACAACGCACCGACCAAACGATGCCAAAAGGGAGAAAATGACAAGCATGCCACCGAAACATGCACAAGGCACCGTGGTGGTCAAAACTTAGCAAACCGATACGGCACCCTCGAACGAATACCGACCCGACCCGAACACACTTGGCCTGGGCGACCTCGTACGACGCGAGACGCGAGGCCTAAACGAACGATGCCACAAGGGAGAAAATGGAAAACGAGCCGCCCAAACGTGCACAAGGCACCCGAGCGGTCGAACATAGAAAACCGATACGACCGTCCTCGAACGAAACGTCCCAACTCAAGTCCAACGTGCTCGGTTAAGTGACCTCACACGACGCGACACGTGCGCCCGACCGAACCATGCCACAGGGAGAAAATGGAAATGGGTCACCAAAATGTGCACAAAGCACCCGGGTGGACACAACTTAGCAAAAATGACATGGGTGCCCTTGAAAAAAACGACCCGATTCTCGACCACGCCGTCATGCCACCGCGACGTCACGATGGTGCACTCGACCAAATGATGCAATAAGGGAGAAACGGAAATTGGCCGCCCGAACGTGCACAATGCACACGAGTAGTCACAACTAAAAATCGATACGGGCACCCTCCAACGAAACGACCTCGAATGCACACGCCCCGACGACCTCACACAAGATGACACGGCGTGCTCGAAATCTTAACGATGCCACAAGGGAGAAAATGAAAAACAAAGCCGCCCGATGCACAAGGCACCCGGTGGTCACAACATAGAAAATTGATACCCGTGCTCCTCAAATGAATCACCTCAACTGCAACACGCCTTGCCGGGCGCCCTCAATACGACGCGACACCTGCACCACCGAACAATGCCACAAGGGAGAAAATGGAAAACGTCATTTGAAGATGACAAGGAACCCGTACACAATAAATTGGAAAACCGATATGGGCGCTGAAAAAAACTACTCGATGACCCGAATGTGCTCGATCGTGCAACCTCACACCATGATCACAACTTAACAAAACTTATAGGGTGCCCTCGAACGAAAACTACTTGGACTCGAACACACATGGTCGAGCGACCCAACACTGCATGACACGCATGCTCGAATGAACATGCCACAAGGGAGAAAATGGCAACCAAGCCGCCCGAACATGCACAAGGCACCCAGTAGTCACAACTAGAAAAATTGATATGTGCGCCCTCGAGAACAAACAAACCCGACACGAACGCACCCCCGGTCGTGACTCACATGGCGCGCTCAGCGTGCTCCCGACCGAACGATGCTAGGGAAGAAGACAACAAACAAAGTCGCCGAACATATACAAGGCACCCAGATGTAAGCACAACTTAGCAAAACCGATATCGCCGGACTAACGAAAATGAACCGACCCGAACGTGCCCATTCGAAGTGACCAGGCACCACACGACGTGCTCAACCGAACGATGCTTGAGTGAGCAAACGAAAATGGGTCACGGAACGTGCACAAGGCACCCGGTGATCACAACTAGCAAAACCGACATCGGCACTTCGAATGAAATGGCCTCGACTCCGACCCGAACACGCTTGGTCGGTGACCTCAAAATGGCGCGACACGACGCACCCGACCGAACGATGCCACAATGGAGAAAATGGAAAACGGGCTCCCGAACATGCACAAGGCAATTCGGCGTCATAACTTAGCAAAAATGATATGGGCAATTCCTCGAACAAAATTACCCGACCCAACTCGAACGTGTCTTGGGCTGGCGACCTCACATGATGTGGCTGCCCACGCGCCCAACTCAACCATGCCACAAGGGAGAAAATGGAAAACGGTCGCCGGGGACAGCCAAGCCACCTGTGTGGTCACAACTCGGCGAATTGATACGGGTGCCCTTGGAACGAACAACCAAATCCCCGACCATGCCCTTGCCGGGGCTACCCCATGCGCCGTGACACGACGCGCCCGACCAAATGATGCGTAAGGGAGCAATGACAAATTGTTGCCCGAACGTGCACAAAGCACATGGGTGATCACAACTAACAAAAATGATATGGGCGCTCGAACGAAACAACCCGACTCGAATGCACGGTCTAGCGACCCCACATAGTGTGACACGCGTGCTCCGAATGAACGATGCCCAAGGGATAAAATGGCAAACGGGCCGCCCAAATGTGCACAAGGCACCCAGGGCGGTCATAACTTAGCGAACCGCGACGGCGCCCTCGAATGAACCGACCCAACCATAATGCACACGGTCGGGCACCCTCACACGGCGCGACACGCGTGCTCGACCGAACAATGCCACAAGCGCGCAAATGGAAAATGAGCCACCCGGAAATGCACAAGGCACCCGGCGCCCACAACTAGCAAACCGACACGGTGCCCTCGAACGGGGAACAACCCGATACGACCTCGAATGCCTCAATCGTGCCACCTCACACAACGTGATCACAACTTAACAAACCGATACGGGCGCCTCGAATGAAAAAACTCGACCAATGCACACGTTGCGTATCCTCACACAAGATGAGACACGCATGCCCAAACGAACGATGGCACAAGGGAGAAAACGGAAACACCACTCCAAATGTGTACAAGGCACCCAGCAAGCCAAACTTAGAAAAATTGATACGAGCGACCTCTAACGAATCACTCTACCCGAATGCACCTTGGCCGGGTGCCCTCACATGGTGCGACACTTGGCATCCGACCGAACAATGCCACAAGGGAGCAATGAAAACGGGCCACCCAAATATGCACAAGGCACCCGGCAATCACAACTTAGCAACCGATACCGGTACCTCGAACGAAACGACCCGACATGACCCGAACAAGATCGGTGCCAGCGGCCTCACACGATGTGACACGACATGCCCGACCGATAGATTCCACAAGGTATAAAATGGAAAATGGGCTACTCGAACATGCACAAGGCACTCCGGGTGGTCATAACTGAAAAATCGATGTGGCCGCTTCTCGAACGAAACGGCCCGACCCGACTCCGAACATGCTCGGTCGGGGCGAGCCCACAGACGGGACATGTGCCGCGCCCGATCGAATGATGCCACAAGGGAGAAAACGAAAATGGGTCGCCCAAACATGCACAAAGTACCCGGCAACACAACTTAGAAAAACCGATACGGCACCTCGAATGAAAATGGCCCAACCCGACTCGAACACGCCCGTACGGTCGACCTCACATGGCATGATAAGACGCGTTTCGACCGAATGATGCCACAAGGGAGCAAACAACGAATGGGCCGTCCGAACGTGCATAAGGCACCCGTAAGGGCCACAACTTAGCAAAATCGATACGGTGCTCTCAAACGAAAACAAAGCCGACCTCGAACGTGCCCGGGCCGAGATCCGCGTTGCGCGGACATAGAACGCCTAAACGAACGACACATGGGGAGAAAATGGAAATCGGGCCACCCAAACATGCGTAAGGCACCTAGGTGGTCACAACTCAAATAAAACCGATACGGTGCCCTCGAATGAAATGACCGTACCCGACCATGCCCGGTCGTGCTACCCCGCGCCGCCGCGACATGGCACGCACGACCAAACGATGCTACAAGGGAGAAAATGGAAAATTGGCCGCCCGAGCGTTCCCAAGGCACCTCGGTGGTCTCAACTTAATAAATCGATATAAGCACCCCTCGAACAAAATGGCTCGACCTCCGAACGCACTCGATCCGGCAATCCCACACATCGCAACATGGTGTGCCTCCGAATGAATGATGCTTCAAGGGAGAAAGAAATAAATGGCCGCCCGAACGTGTACAAGGCACCCGGGCGATCACAATCTCAGCAAAATTTATACGGGCCCTCAAATGAATCGACCCGACCGAACACGCCGACCGATCGCCCTCACATAGCCCGACACGCCGCACCCAACCGAACAATGCGAAAAGGGATAAAATGGAAAGAGAGCCACCCAAACATGCACTACGCACCTGTGTGGTCACAACTTAGCAAAACTAATACGGGAATACCCTCGAACGAAATGGCCCGACCACCCGAACGCGCTCGTCATGCGACCACATGGCGCGACAATTCACCCGACCGAACAATGCCATATGGGATAATGGAAAACAGACCACTCGAATGTGCACAAGGCACCTGTGTGGTCGTTGTACCAGAAGAAATGATATGGGCGCTCTTGGAACGGTAAACCCGCCCCCGACCCAACCCGACGTGCTTGCCGGTGCGACCTCATGAATGACATGGTGCGCCCGACCGAAAGATGCCACAAGGTAACAAACAAGAAAATGGTCCACCTAAATGCATAAGGCACCGCTGGGCCACAACTTAGCAAACTCGACATGGCCGCCGAACAAAATGGCCCGACCCCGAGAATCGCCATCGTTCGGGCAACCCTGGCTACCCGCGTGCCCGAACAAATGATGCCACAAGGAAGAACGACAAATGTCACCCGATCGTGTAGAAGGAACCCGGTAATCACAATTTAGCAAAAATGATACGGCGCCCTCGAACGAAATCACTTCAACCCCGACTCGGTAATGCTCTCGGACGGCCGCTCGACATGATGTGACACGGTACGCTCGACCGAACGGTGTCACAAGGGAGAAAATGACAAATGGGTTGCCCGAACATGTACAAGGCACCTAGGTGGTCACAACTTAGCAAAACTAATACGGGCACCTCGAAGGAAATGGGCCGACACGAACACGCCTAGTCGGGCGACCTCACATGGCGCGACATGACACACTCGACCAAACGATGCCACATGGGAGCAGACGGCAAATGGGTCACTTCCGAACATGCACAATGCACTCCGGGCAATACAACTTAGAAAACCGACACGGCGCCCTCGAACAAAATGGTCTCCATTCGAACGTGCTCGGTCGGTCAACTCATGCACGGCGCGACATGGCGTTACCCGACCAAACGATGCCACAAGGGAGAAAATGGAAAAAGGCTCCGCTCGAACATGTGCAAGGAACCCTCGCGGTCACAACTTAGCAAACTAATATGGGCACCCCCTCGAACGAAACGACCGAACTCGACCATGCCCGTTTGGGCGACCCCACATAGCGGGCGGCGCGCCCGATTGAATGATGCCACAAGGGAGCAAACAAAAAAATGGGCCACCCGAACATCCACACAAGGCACCCAAAGGTCACAACTTAGCAAACCGACACGGCACTCTCGAATGAATTGGCCCGACCGTAACACGCCCCCGGCCCGGCGCCCTAACACGGCGACACAAAGGTGCCCGATCGAATGATGCCAAAAGGGAGAAAATGGAAAACGTGCCACCCGAACATGCATAAGACACCTGTGCGATCGTAACTTAGCAAAAATGATACGGCACCCTCGAACGAAACGGCCCGACCCAACCCAAACGCGGGCCTTGGCCGGCGACCTCACACAAAGACGCTCGACCGAATGATGCCATAAGTGAGCAATGGAAAATGAGCTACCATTATGTGCACAAGCCACTTAGGTAGTCACAACTTACCAAAATTGACATGGGTGCCCTCGAACCAAATGGCCCGACCCGACCCGAACGCGCCTAACCTGTCCCCACATGGCGCGACACGACACGCCCCACCGAACGATGCCACAAGGGAGAAAATGGAAAACGAGCCACCAAAACATGCACACAAGGCACTTGGGTGGTCACAACTTAGCAAACCGATATGGGCGCCCTTGAATGAAATGGCCGTACCGACCCGAACACGCTCTAAGCAATAATCCTCATGTATCGCGATACCTGTGCCTCACCAAATGATGCGCGTGGACAAATACAAACGGGATGCTCCAATGTGCACAAGGCACCCGAGCAACACAACTTAGCAAAATTGATACGAGCACCCTCGAATGAAACAACCCGACCCAAATGCACCCGCCGGGCGACCTCAAACGACGCAACACGACGTGCTCGACCAAATGATGCCATAAAGGAGCAAACGAAAAACGGGCCGCCCAAAATGTGCACAAGGCACCCTGGGGTAACAACTTAGAAAACCGATACGGCACCTGAACGAAACATCCCAACCTCGACTTCGAACGTGCTCCGTCGAAGTATTTCCCACACGGTGCGACACGGCGCACCTAACCGAACTATGCCACAAGGGGACAAAATTTGAAATAAAGCTACCCGAACGTGCACAAGGGCACCGGTGGTCACAACTTAACAAAATTGATACGAGTGCCCTCGAACGAAATAACCCTCGACCCCAACTCGAATGCGCCTCGTCGGCTACCTCGTACTTGTGCGACACGGTTATCATACCGACCGAATGATGCTACAAGGGAGAAAACAACAAACGGGCCACCCGAACATGCACAACGCATTCGGGTGGTAACAACTTATAGGCAAAATAATACGGGCGCCTCAATGAAAATGGCCGACTTCCGAATGCCCACGGCAACTCACAATCGCGTGCCCGACCGAATGATGCCACATGAGAGCAAATGCCA
Organism: Pinus albicaulis; assembly: GCA_034641835.2. Classification (NCBI taxonomy): domain Eukaryota; kingdom Viridiplantae; phylum Streptophyta; class Pinopsida; order Pinales; family Pinaceae; genus Pinus; species Pinus albicaulis. The sequence continues at coordinate 858,966,189 of CM076577.1, read as the reverse complement.
ACCCGGCTCGACGAACATGCACAAGGCACCTGTGTGGTCACAACTTAGCAAAATTGATACGAGCGCCCAAACAAAACAAGCCGTATCCGCCGGATGCGCCGCGTCGTGACCTCACACGACGCGACATGGTGCACCGACCGAACAATGCCATAAGGGAGCAATGGCAAACGGGCCACTCGAATGTGCACAAGGCACCTCGGCAAGCACAAGTTATCAAAACTAATGCGGTGCCCTCGAACAAAAAAAACCCGACCAGAACGCGCCCGCCGGTGCGACCACACGTTGCGACACAACGCGCCCAACCGAATGATAGCACATGGGAGCAAACAAGAAATGGGCCGCCCAAAAATATTCTTATCATGTTTTTTGTTTCCACAAAATATTTCACCCAAGCTTAGCTCTTTTTGGAAATACATACTTTTGGTTTTGGTTTCTATTTCAATGCATCCTCTACTTCTTATTCCAATGAGTGGCTTATTTATTCTAGAGCATATTATTATATATACATAAATGCAATTTTATTGCTTCTAATGATTGTAACACCAATTTTTTTTATTTTTTTATTTTTTTATTTTTATTTATTTATTTATTTATTTATTTTTATTTTTTCTCGTTGTTGGTGATGTAGGGTCTATAACAACTAAGGAATATAACATACATTTCAATAATGTATTATGTGTTCCGAGTCTTTGTTGCAACCATTAATTAAAATACCAAATCACTCATTCAAGTAAAGGTAGAATAGTAGAGTTTTCATCTCATCAAGTTGTAATCAAGGATTTAAAAGATCCCAAGCATGTCCTAGCCTTTGGAATAATATACCAAGATGTGCAAGTTTTCATGTATAAGTGTATTGTAAATTTTTTTGATGTATAAGCATGTTTTCCAAAAAAAAAAAAAAAAAAAAAACATTATCCAATAATGTAATACTCATTATATCCAAATAAATCATATTTATATAAAAAATGTTGAATAATATAATGTTTTCATATTCAAATGTTGAACAATTGTTAATAAAGTAATACTTAGATGTCCACGCATGCAATTTTTTTTCATGTCCAAGTTTGTTGTCCAACCACAAATGTTTTCATATTAAAATGTTGTGTTGTTTAAACGTCGGTCTTGCGACGCATGGGAGAAAACCGTCGGAAAAGCGATGTTTCTCATATAGACATCAGCCTTACGACATTTGGCTTCACAATGTCGCAAGACCATGTCTATATGAGAAACATCACTTTTCCGACAAGCCCCAAGCGTCGCATAACCACGATGTACGCGATGTCGTAACTCGACGTTTCATCCCATAGATGTTGTAATACCGAAAAATAAGCTAGAACGGCCGTACCCGACGACAAATATAAATGTCACAAAAGTGACGATATCCCTAAACATTGGTATAGCGACGATTTGTAAGTGTGGATTTGAAAAATTGATAGAAATTGGGGGAAATTTCTCGACATTACGACAAAAGTGTCGAACTAAAGTGCTCTGAATTTTTGCCAAATGTACTAATGACAACACTGTGAGCTAAAGTCTATGGGCTTGAGTATCACCTTCCCACCTTCAAACAATATCTCTCAACTCTTCTCCTTGATCAATGAGACACACAAAATGTTATATATGAGTAATGGTACAAAGTTAACTCGAACTCACATCAACTAGCGTGAGTCCATCCCAAAAGAAACAACACCAGATCCTCTATTCTCTTTTTGACTTCAAGCCGCCCACCACCATGTGCAACTTTTTGTCCCACTCATATAGTATCAAATACATCTTGCTAACCTACCATGTTCTTCAAAACACCATTGTTCACTTACCATGCAACCTCTCGTTGACGATAACCTTAGGTAAATGAGAGATAAAAGAAAAATAGTCACTCTCTAATACCTTGGAGAGGTCATCAATCTTGGTAGAAGTGGAAAGACCTCCAACCTACTCCCCTTTCTTCTCATTATCTCCTTGATTCTTCCTTAGACACTTATTGAATAATTACCATATTCATCATAGTTTAAACACTTAATATTTCTCAAGTAATTTTTTTTTTCTATCCCTTCATTCTTGCTAAAAGAGCCATGTCATCATCAAAAGCCTTGTTTTTCAGATGAAAATTCTCATCTCACAACTTTTCCCCGAATGAATTCATGACATAACTTGTTATAGTATGGTAGCTTGTCCCCGACAACAATCCCTTTGATGAACAACTTCCACTTTGGAATAAACCCCCAAATAAATCATAACCATCTCAAAATATAAAAAAGTCTCACTCAATCATGGCAAGCTCATCTCAATTTCGAGACAATCTCATTAGATATGAAATCACCCCTTCACCTTGTATGATCTTGTGGCCTTTAAACTATCCTTTAATACCAACAGCTTTTTGGTTCTCATTCTTATTCTTGAATAACAAATCATGAAGATATTTCCACATCTCATGGGGAATGTTCTTCGCAGTATACATATGAGGTATTAGAGGATCCTTGAAACCCCTCTAGGATACATTGGGCCTTAATATAACCAACAATAATTTTTCCAACGTGGACTCTATCGACTAGCAACAAATCAAACTTATACACATCAAAAACATACGTTTTTCTTAACCGTTATAGGTTTCCAGCTTTCCGTTGTAGATTTCGGCATGGTTAGGTTTTATATCAATCCACATCATCTCCTTTTTCCGCTCCTAAGAACATTACTCCGTATGTGTCTTCCTTCCTCCTGGCTCCTCTTCCCTTCGATACTTCTGGTCCCCAGGAAAACAAGTCATCCACCTTAGGAAAAATCTCGCAACCCAAAAATAAGTCTTTCCAAACAAAAACCAACCTAGAACTAGTCGAAAATAACTTGTCCCTAATTTTGATATGACCAAGCCCTCAAGGAAGTCATAAGAAGCACCACATCACATGATCCTCTCCTTTCTTAATTTTCCCGATATACAACCTATTTTAAATGTGTATCTTATGAATTTTTTCACTTTGGATGTTTTCTTCTAGCCTCAATGTCACCTTCTTTTATATGATTTTCTTGGGTCTCAAAGATTAGCCCTTCGGTGTACACTTTCATTCTAGGCTAGACCAAATTTTGTTCTTGTGCCACATGCCCACTTAAAACATACAAAAATATTGTCTCCAATTTGATAAGTGTTATCATGGTACTTTAAGTTTCCCTTTTTCCTTTAATGGTTCTCCTTCATCTCCATGTGCCAAGTCATCAAAATCCTCCTTGGTTTTGGCTCTAAATCCTTTGGGTGAAAAACCCCAACCTTGGGTTCATAGCCCACAAGACAATTCTTGGTGTGCTAATTCTTCCACAACCCTAAACCCTAGGGTTTGGAGTTCCTCCAAAGATACAAATCTCAACATGATCAAATTTCACTTGTCATGCATCAAAAGGGAAGATCCTCGAGGGCCCCAAGCCCACCTCTTGTTGAACATGCAAAATATCTATATCCGAGGGCACTAAGCCCACCACTTGTTGCCCATGCAATACCTAGATCTAAGGGCCCTTAACCCACCACTTTTCGCCCAAGGAAACCTGCATCTGCGCCTTTTCATCCTTAAGGTGACCTCGCATCTAATGGACTTGGCAAAGCCACTTATTTTACATCAAGTGCTTATATTTGTCGTACCTAGGAAGAACACTTATCATCCATCGAGTTCCCATATAAGAGGGACTTCGGAAGGCTATTTGCAATCCATCAACCAACAAGACTGTCGAGGGAGCCTAAGATGATTTCTTGTCACACATAGAATGGCTCACCGAAGGGGATTGAGTCTACCACTTGTATTCCATGGAACACTAGATTAGAGGGACCTCAACCCACCACTTATTATCCATTTATACATATATTCAGGCCCTCAACCCACCAATTTTCATCCATATAAAGAACATGTTTGGAGGGCCTTCAATCTACCACTTGTCATCCAATGAGTGCCTGCATCTTAGGGACCTAGAAATACCAATTTTCATCCATTGAGAACCCAAGTCGCAGGATGAGCAAGTCACTTGTCATCCATCAAGAACACATGTCGCAGAGACTTGGGCATACCACTTTTTATGAATTGATCTCTCCGACCTGAGGGTCTGGGAAGACCACTTGTCACATATCCAAACTTGCCTTATAGAAGGGACATGAGCCTACCACTTCTCCTCCATTTAGAGCCTAGAACTATCACCGATATACCAATTAGAAGGTTGTATTTATTTAGGTCGTGGGCCCCGAGGTCACAATTGCGAGGTGACAATTCCAAAAGTCAATTGCAAATACCGAGGGACTATGACTCCAACACTTGGAACCGTGACCTAGGGAACCGTGATGTCAATAATTAGACATGAATAGTGACCGATGTAAATATTTGTGGGTGCAAGAGAACCACAAAATATGTGTTGCAACCCATAAAAATGTATGTTTTACCTCGCCCGTAATGTCTACTACACCTATTTAAAATTGCCATAAAAAGTGAAGAACTATTGGAATGGATCCAAACTTCATATATGCAACCCCATTGGAACAAATAAAATGCTTTTGTTAAAGCTCCAAAATTTAAAAAAAAAAAAATCTTTACAAAAAGACGTAAGCCAAAATACTTATTAAAACAAAGAAAATAAAACTAATGCTCATCGATCAAGATTATACTTCGTATGCTACAATAAAATAAGAAGAAAAATATGTTATGTCTTCAAAGATTCAATTACACCAAGTAAGTATCTAAGGAATGCATGAAATGTCTTTATGTCCGGTTAAGAACAAAACAAATAGATATCAAATATCGTCTACACATATTGAAGAACCCGAAAAAATATGAAGATCATATCATGAGTTGCATGCCAAATCAATTATTTGCCGAATAGGTTTGTTATAAATGTGATCTTTAGAAAATAAGATAACCTACTATCCCGAAAAATATCAAACCTAGATCTTGCGAAACGCCTCTCCAAACATTGATTAGACAACCCACATGATTTTTCAATATTTATAACACAAACATCATTATATAAGGCTGGAAAATTCTCCAACTCTCAACATATGTATGTTATCCCAAACACAATTTAGCTTTGAAAATATTTCCCTTTGTCAATTTTAGGTGCCCAATGAGGGAAAATGTTTTTTAGAATCGACTGTTACTTTGAACCGGTAACCAGTCAAACCGACTAGTTGGACATGCATGAGTAACGAACCAAGAGAGAAATTGAGTCAGAGTGACCGTATTGGTACTATTTACGTACCAAATCAGCCGGGGCTGGGTACGTAACCAATACAAACCAACCCTAGTTTTCCAGCTTAGATTCCCTAGAGAGGTTTGTAAATATCATGATTTTTGTTGTTCTAAACACCTATGATCCTCGACCTTGTCAAGGATTTCTCATGGCTAAATAAGGATTTTGGGTGTTTAATATGTTTATATATTATTAAATACCTTTTCCAAAAAAAAAATCACCTTTTATAAAAACATTGTTTGTATTATCCCTAGTAGAAATACATACATCTAGTTTAGCAAGTTTATACTTTTTAAAGATATAACATGAACATAAATGGACTAAAAAATTGCATGACAAGTTCATTCCTTAAATATGAGCATGAATGTGTGAAATACAAAACAGACTCTCCCTTTTATATAACAAACTCAAAGAAATGTCTTTATGACTAATTATTGTGTTAAACTCTCTAGTTTAACTTATATAACAATTATAATATCTTATTTTTTTGTATATCCGGTAGATGACTTGTTTGATGAGCATGAGCATGTAGAATACAAGGGAGAGTGTCCATCATTATAAAATAATTCAATTACAATGTTTTGAATTATTGTAATATTTGGTATACGATGAAGAACGTATTATGTGAATTAAAATATGATTTAGACAAATAATCACGTGAGCATTAGCTCATAAATTGCAAACATTTTATATTAGATTTTTACAATTGGTTTGGGTTGCATAGTCCAAATGATATTATATTTTATGTGTTATTTCAATTGAGTTATCAAGTCAAGATTGTACATTATATTATTAGATTTAAAGTGAAGTAGGGTTAGATAAAATGGATATTTCATTTCTTCAAAGGGAAACTAATGTTAATATTTTAATAGTAATCAACACATTCAATTTATAAATGCATTTCAAAATTTAATCATATGAAAAACTAAAATTTATTGCTAATTGAAAAAATGTTTGATATAACCAAATGAAAAGTATTGATAATAAGGCATTAAAATGACATTATTCAAGTCTTGTAAATCCCGGTTAAATTGTGATGAGGTACATGACATAACACTCATCACAAATTAATTCCTTCGGATGATGTATCTCGACATGTTGATGAAAATAGAGTAAAAAAAAAGTGAAAAAGTGAAAAATGAAAGAACTACCAAGCTTACTACGAATTGTTGTTTGTAAGAAAAATATGAAACTTTCTTGGAGCGATGCCAATGTATCTATGGTATGACTTTTATTATTGAAAATATTTTTTTCCATGCACTGAATAAATTGATTAAAAATAATTTTCAAATTTTGAGGTTGTATTAATGTCACTCACATTCAACATATGTAATAATGAAAAAGAAAACAAAGACTCCCAATATTTGAATTAAAAATATTAATATAATTGCATGCACAAAATCATCATTTAAAATTAAATAACCTTTCATTTATGTATTGGTCATTTAAAACTCAACACACATATTATTTAGCTAGTTGATTACAATTTAAAATTTAAATAGAGAAAATATAAGGAAAACAAATTACATGTTATGAAATACCCTATTCCGAATACCAAGAAATTGTATCAAATAATAGAAATCATCTTTTATGAACTATTATTATTATCCAATTTTAAGATGATGGCCAAGCCAAACACCAAATTAGTGTATAAAACCCTTTATTTCTCAAGACCTACTTCAACACATATATATTTAAATATTTATGAGGACATATACATACTCTACCCCTCTATGTTTGAAATAGAAAAGTTAATTTATTTATTCTAGTAACTTAAAATACATAAATACCAATTCTTTATTTACCCTATTTAAAAAAATTAACAAATAAAAAACACCAGCCAACTTAATAAATATGCCAATATTATTATGTTATTATTTTTAACATTAAATATTATAATGATGTTTTTATATTATATTAGTGGCGTTCCATCCAAACTACATGTTAGCGGACACCAGCAAGGAATCTTCATATGATGAAAGGATTCCGGAATGTTTACAGTTGATAAAAGAGAACAATTGGCGAAGGGAGCTTCACTTTGGAAATAAATATTTAAAATAATAAATTAAATACTAAATTGGTATTAAAATTGGATACATATAGACTAGAATTTTATTTTTTTTGAAAAATAAAATAAAATAAAACAAAAAAAATATAGATAGATGTTTTTGGATTAATTATATTGTTATGATTTAAGTTAAGTTGTGAAACGACCTATGTGGTCATCTTAATCAATTTAGTTTTTTTTATCGTATGACCACATTAATTGGTTAGAAACTTTAGACTAAATCCTAACAATGTAATTAATTCAGAAAAAAATCTGTCTAATTTAAAGTATTAAATCTAACATAAAAATATATAATTTTTATAATTAAAATTATATAAATCACAAAAAAGTGTTAAATCTAACATAAAAAAAAAATATAATTTTTTGTAATTAAAATTATTTATATTGTTTGTTCAAATCTCAGGTTCGATATTTGATACAAAACTTCATTTAATAACCGGCCTTTCAGACATTTTGAGGGTTAATAACTCGCTCAGAAGTCTGTCCGGAAAGCCAAGTTTGACATATTAGTGATTTTGCTTAAAACTCAATCTGGAGCATGCAGTTACAGAAAGCCTGTATAAAAAATTGTTACCAAACTTAGAAAGATTGAATGAAGACGAGCAAGAAGATTGAAGGTCTCTGCCACGCCTTTGCAATCTTAGGCTTCTGCATGAAAACTCAACGGGGCCATGAAAAAGTAAATGTCGAAGCCAATCTCCCCACTAGTAAATCATCATTAAATTGAATTTTGACTGGATGATAAAATTAGCGGTCCAATCCAACAGTATCATACCCTATCATACCAAATCTGCAAGCAATACACATAGGGTGCAACAGAAAACAGAGATGTTCATTGCCAACCATTGGATAACTTCTTCGGCCGCTAACTGCTGTTCGTTTTTGGGAGTAGTTATGCGCAGATAAACGGAACAACAGAAATCTATCCGTATCCTCTGGAGCCTTTGAAGGAACAACAGAAATTCATCCGTTCACTTATGGAAGCTCTGCTGCTCCCCATCTCTGGATTTTGCAGCATCTTTTCCTTCGAGGTGCTGTTTTTTTTCTGTCGATTGTCGGGCTTTTAGGTTCCCGCAAAAGGGCGAAGGTAATGCTTGTCTACTGTATACTGTTTTCTATTGCGTTGGAATCTTTATTGCTTGTAGTTTTGCCTTTAGTGTTGCCTGGGACGTCTAATCTTATAATCGAAATCGAAATTCAAATTTAATCGTAATTTAATCTAAGTTGTAGGGATCGGAATTCAATTTAATCGCAATTTAACAGATTGTTCATCTCAGTTACAGGGAATTTCGGACTCTTCATGCCCGAAATCAATGGCTTCCTCTACGTTGCTGGAGACTCTCGCATGGGCTGCAAGAGAGAGCTCAAATTCACCTCGAGGCTTGCTGGGATGGCAAGATCTCTGCTGCTGTTCTTGTTCTTCGATCTAGAAGCTAGGGAACTAAGTGGCTTGATCTAGAAGCAGATGGTAGCTGCCCGAGTGAAATTGATGGGAGTTGTTTTCTCTTCGACCCTAATATAGTAGAGACAGCAGTACAGCTGTTTTTTTTTTTTTTTTTTTTCTTGTCTGATTAGTTAATTTTTTTTTTTAAATTGAGTAGTTGGAAGTATTTAAATTATATTTTTCGGGTGGAAATTGATTCTGGCAACATCAAAAATTCTTGCACTCAAATTATTGAAATTTAACTAATATAATCTAGTTTTTTAACTTCTATAATCTAGTTTTTTAAAAAAAATCTTTCACTGGTTACCCGTTGACATTCATTTAAGAACATAATTGAGTAGAGGAAAACTAATTGAAGAAAACTCAAATTACCATTACACATCAGTTTGCGGTGAGAGCTGGATAAGTACATATTAAGCACAGCTAGTGCAACATGGAATCAATTGACTGCTTCCCCACTGACTTTCATTTAAGTTACAATCGAGCAGAGGAAAACTGAATTACCATTACACATCAGGTTTGCGGTCAGAGCTGTATTAAAAACAAAATACAACACAACACATACAAATAATCAGAATAGTGAGACAAAGCTCACAAAAAATACTTGATCACAACTTCAGGATTGCATTACATTTTTATAGCATAGTGCACTCACCTAATCTCCTTGAATAGAAGGCAAATAAACTTAAATAAGTGGAACTAAATTCTAAATAAAATTTCTTGTTCAACAACTCAAAACCAAATCTATTTCTGCATTAACCTAGATTATTCTCTACATCCTCCCTTAATGGAGAAATGGATTTCTACAACACCTAATTTACTTAAAAACCTCAAACTTGATTTTACCAAGAGGCTTAGAAAAAATATGAGCCATATTATCCTTGGTATTACAAAATATTAAATCAATTTCATTAGACTCAATCTTTCACGTACAAAGTGGTATTGTACCAACGTGTTTTGTTCTATGAAGCAGTATATTGGATTATGTGCTAATTTGATAGCACTTGATGGTCACAATTGATGCATGTTGAACTACTTTGTGCCTCTTCAAGACATGCAAGAATTCTCCACAACCAAACACACGTGGGATTGGTCAAAGCTTTCTTTGTACTTCGATTCCGTTGATGATAAAGAAGGCTGGCTATTTCTTTCTACTCCATGACACAACCCTCATCCTATATGAAATGCATAGCTAGAGGTAGATCGTTTATCATCTGATTTCTCCCCGCCCAATTCGAATCAGAAAAACTTGTCGCTGTAACAGATTCATCAAGATACATAATGCTTAAATTGACTCGTTCCTTTTTAAGTATCGCAGAACTTTGCGCATTCCGTTGATTTTTCAAGGCTTAGCCATGAATTGACTAAGGATACCGATCGTAGCATGCAATGTTCTGTCCGATAGTGGTGAGATAGTCTTAATTTCCCACCAACCGACGATATAATGTTCCATCGCCTTTAGTTCCATCTTCTCAGACAACTTTGCATTCTATTCTAAGGGAATTGACATAGCTTTGCAATCACTCATATTGAACTTTTTAAGAATTAACTTTGTGTATTTGCTTTGAGTGATCAAGGTTTTACCAGTTTCTCCATACCTCAATTCCCAAACAATAATGCTATTCACCCGTATCTTTCATTTCAAATTCCCGCGACAATCGAATTTTAATTTCTTCAATTAACTTGTAAGTATCGTCTGTGATAATGAGATCAATCCACATACAAAGATATTAAAGCAACATTTCCTTCTTCATCTTCTTTAATATATAAGTTAGGATCATTTTTTCTTTTCACAAACCCATTCTCGAAGAAAAAAGGTATCAATCTTTACATACCATGATCTCGGTGCTTGTTTCAAAACCATATAAGGCTTTTTCTTAACATGCGTACCAGATGTCTCTGCCCTCGTTTGATAAACCCTCTTGTGTTGAACTAGATAAACTTTCCTAAATCACCATTCAGAAAGAAGATTTGACATCCAATTGATGTATATTCCAATTATGTTTTGTAGCTAAGGCACCGCAATCTAATTGTATTCAATTTAGCCACTGTGAAAAAGTATCTTCATAATCAATTCCTCTCCGTTGAGCATATTCTTTTTCCAACTAATCTCCCCTTAAATTTATCAACGGTATCATATGCTTTAAATTTAGATTTATACAACCATTTTCTTTCAATTTGAACTTTGTTTTCGGGAGTTCAACCAATTCCCATGTTTGATTTTTCATAAGAGAGGCATATTCATCATTCATAGTATTTACCCACGTTCATTCTCATTTGTTCATAATCAATCGGTTCTACAAATATCCATGATATTGACACCAAGACATAATATTTATACCCTGCGTAGGCCGGGTTTGCTTCCGGTTGACCTTCTTGGTGCTACAATACCGTTGGAGTTCCATCCATGATTCTTCGGCTTTGAGGGTGAATCTTCCTCTCGTGATGAATCACTCATTTCACGGATGCGCTAATGCTACTCTCATTCCTCGATCTTGAACCTCGCACTGCATTCGTTTCCTCGTTCCCCGTTAACCAAATTATCAAGTTTGACATGATCATCATTTTCTAGATATATGCCATGTACAATTCTTTGTATCGCTTTATTAGCATTCTCATGAAACACCACATCTCGACTTGCAACAGCTATGGAATTCGAGATCAAACAATTTATATGCTTTCTAATCGTACAATACCCAATAAAAACACACTTGATTGACTTTGCATCAAGCTTTCTTCTCGTTAGCCTTAGAATATGTGCAAAGGCGCATATCCAAAGACTTAAATTACCGACACGTTTATAACCATGAAGAATCTCTAAAGGAGTTTGAAAAGATAATTTCTTAGTGGGACTTTCGATTCTTCAAATAAACATCGCATTAATGGCTTCGCCCCGTAAAACCATTAGAAAGGTTTTTACCTGAAGCATACCGGCGAGCACACTCCACTAGTGTTTTATTCCATCTTTCAAAGAACACCATTTTGCCGAGGGGTATGAGATACCGTGAACCGTTGTTGGATTCTATGAAATTTACAATAGATTTTAAGTGTGCCTCGACTTATATTCACCCCCTTGATCGTATTTGAGTATTTTAATGTACTTTCCGTTTTGTTTTTCAATCATAGTTCAAAATTTTTTAAAATATTCAAAGAGTATCATCTCGTCCCTTCAAATGAAATAGACCGGTATATTTAGATCTATCATCAATAAAAATAAATACGTAGGAAGCACTACTAAGAGACCTAGTTTTGCATAGGTCCACATACATCAAAGGTGGAATTAATTCAAGTATATCATATTGTCATTTCTGCATATGAACGGGAAACTCCTCTTATGCTACTTACCATGTGCACAAGCTTCACACATGGTAAATGTTCACACTTCATAACAGGAAGACCTTCAACCATTGATTTTCTTGCAACAATGATAAATCATTGTAATTTAGGTGCCCATACCTATGATGCCATAAATCATTGCTGATGTCGCTTGGATGTCAATGCAACATGATGCTTCATCGTCACATCCAATTTATACAATCCTCCAACACCGGTACCGTGGAAACAACCCCCCGTAGTGGTCCCCGAACATCTTTCACAATACACCCCAATTTATGAAATTCCACTTTTAAATTATTATCAAGGAGGCTAAAACCGATATAAAATTCTTTTTGATATAAGAACATACATCACATCATGAATCGTCTCCCATTTGTCGATTAGGTAAGTACACACTTACTATTCCATAGCCTTTGAATTTAAGTGACCTATTATCTTCTAGGTAAATGTCTTCCATGAGTTTTCTCATAATATTTATCGTACCATTCTTTATTACAAGTCATATGTGCCAATGCACCAAAGTATATGAACCAAGCATTCTCATCATTAGTTTCATCGTAAAAGGCAAGAGATCGTAAAAGAAACAACTTAAAATTTTTAAATCCACTGCACTGAAGTGTCTTTATTTATGAAATTTCTATTATGCTTTCTATGTCTATGATTTGATTCATGATTCTTTCTTCTATAGCAATCTTTAGCAAGATGTCTAGGTTTTCCACAATAATCACATTCAATGTTTCTCTTGACATAAGAATTAGGAGGTGTCATACCTTCTATTTTTCTTGAAAATGGCCTCTGGCTCCTCGTCCCATGGTCTCCCTGGAATGATCTTTTACCTCTTGCGCTCAATGCCAAATCAAAACCACTTGATTCGAGTTCAAAATTTTTCATTCTCCCTTCTTCAAGAATAATTTAACAATTCATCAAATGTAGGAGGTGTTGGTCTTAGGTGAGAGTGCTAAAAATGGAAGCCAAGGAATGGAAGCCAACAACAAGCAAGAGGGTACTTATGGATGTGATGTGTAGCGTTGATCTATCGTTACTTCAATTTTGTTTTAAGAAACCGACACTTCGATCTCATTAGGCAACATTGTGCTCCACGATAGACCGACTCTCCACCGCGAGGATCTCAGGTCATAGCTTTTCAGAGATAGTACTTAGCTATTATAATCGTGCATGAGACAGATTATTCATGAGCTTGGTAACGATTGGGAAGAGTGGAAACGATGCACAACTGTGCGCATTCAAAATGCACAAATTAAAAACGCACAACACACAAAGAACGTAGCCTCATCAATTCGTAAATTAAGACTCAACATGTCTTCCTTACGCATGACGCAACACTCAAATAGTATAGCGCTCCAATACCATAGTAAAACAAAATACAACACAACACACATAGAATTGTGAGACAAAGCTCACAAAAATACTTGATCATAACTTCACGATTGCATTACATTTTTATAGCATAGTGCATTCACCTAATCTCCCCGAATAGGAGGCAACAATCCTAAATAGGTGGAACTCAATTCTAAATAAAATCTCCCGTTCAACAACTCAAAACCAAATCTATTTCTCGCATTAACCTATATTATTCTCACAAGCTAGATAAGTACATCTCACATATGTGATAAATGCAATACAAATAAATAATAATTAGATCTAAAACTTGGACCTTGGATGACATGTCATGAGACATGTCAAAAGTTCTAAACAATATTTCCATGCTTTATAATAATTTAAAACAATCGAAACAATGTTTCATTACAAATTTACAACATTTAACAAGAAATGGCGATAGAATTGGGCTTTCTTTTATGGAATTTGGAATCTTGTAAAAGTTTTACTTAAAAGAATATAAAGTTCGAAACCTGGATCTGAGATGGAGCTTCCCGTTAAATAACAAAATTCTGAATTCCTTTTCACATAATAGTCAAATGAAAATATCGAAATATTTTTATTGAAATTTAATATTTGGATCATAAACTTTTCATGGAAATACTTATAAAAGACTATCTTAAATCTGGATGAGAAGTAACTTAGAGCATAGATAAAAAAATTAGTGAAATAAATGAAATATTAATATCCAAATTTAATATTGGATCATAAACTCTCTACGAAATACTTATAAAAGATTATCTGAAATCTAGATATGAAGAATTCACAAAGATAGATAAAAAAAAAATAGTGAAATAAACATTTTGATCTTGGATATATGGACTATAATGAATCTTAGTTTCTCATTATCAAATTAAAAAATGTTTTACGATAATATCTCAAGTGTAGATGTCTATTTTTTTTTTTTTATGAATTATTTATATTAAATTACTCTAATTTAGATGAGAATTATCCGGAGTATAGATAAAAAATAGTGAAATAAAATATATCTAGATCTTGCATACATACATTATAAAGAAACTTAGTTTCTCAAAATGAAATGAAGATTAACACATTTATAAGAAAGAAAAAAAAAGATTGAAAGAGAAAACTAAAACTAGCACATCAAATTAAAAATTTGACTTTAAAAACAAATAGAATTTGACTTTTAAAAAACAAAAACATATAATGGGAATTATATAAAATCAATGAAAAGAAATCATAAAATTTCTTTCATACTATCCAAAGTAATGATAACAATAGAAAAAATAAGAAAAGTCCCCAAACATTTATGAGAATATCATAAATAGAGTTGTAGAAACCTCTACATGAAGTCTTCAAGTACAAATTATGGTTTTCCTTCCACTAACATTTCTGATTAAAAGTAATATCTAACTAGTTTATTTGGATCAATTATATTCATAGAAATATCTAATCAATTTATTTGGATCAGTTTATATTCATATTTACAAAGGAAAAAACCTGGAGTGCAAATCTTCTTTCAAAAAGACTTCAACCACTTGGGCATTATATTTTTTTTTACAAAAGTACAAGTTATCCATATGGTGGTATCAACAAGAGTTTGCATTAAATGAAAGTATTGGGGACTATTAAGTCTAAGTTTTATTTAATTATTAAATAATATATTAAAGAAGGACTTCAACTACTTTGGGTATTGTGTTTTAAAAAAAATAGAAGTT
Source organism: Pinus albicaulis (assembly GCA_034641835.2). NCBI lineage: Eukaryota > Viridiplantae > Streptophyta > Pinopsida > Pinales > Pinaceae > Pinus > Pinus albicaulis. The sequence continues at coordinate 858,951,050 of CM076577.1, read as the reverse complement.
ATCTTATATGTTTTATTTGCTTATTAAATAATATATTAAAGAAGCATTTCAACTACTTTGGGCATTATGTTTTTGGAAAAAAAGAAGCAAGTTATGCATACATGGTATTCCAGGAGTTTGCATTAAACAAAAGTATTGTGTAATTATTAAGTTTAAGTTTTATTTTATTTATTAAATAATATATTTGATGTAATGAAGTTTACAATTTTTTTCGTATGTACTACTAGAGGGAACATTTTAAAGAAATATATTCTAGGTGATCCTTTCCAGATCGCATGTACTATTTTAGGGAGATGTACTATTGTAGGGAAAGGTTATGAATGAATCTATCTCTAGATGATTTTTTTGGACTATGCCTAAAGCACCTTTGTATTCTATTTTTTCTTATATATAATTAAAATACATTTTTTTTCTCTAGAAAAAATAAGTAATCATTATAATTTAATAATGAAGTTTATAAGTTCAAAAAGATGAATGGTGAATAGGAAAAAAATATTTCTTGTGAGATGGAAATATTACATAAAGAGGGGAAGGGCAATGTAGTTCACAACATACTTTCACAAAAGGATGTAAAGTTAATAATATATGAAATATAAATGTTTTGAGACATGTAGGTTATTTCAAAACTTACCACAATGCATGACAAAATTTTGATTGCAAAGGAATGGGTAAGGAAATGATCTTAATAGTCATGCTACCTAGTTAGTCGAAGGAGACAACATATTTTTTCACAAATATGTGAACCAAAAGGAATCTATTAATATTATCTAGGATATTTCGTGGGCTCATTCATGAGTCTCCTCATCCAAGGATAAATATGATGAGCATAAGGATTTCTTTCAATCTATATTTAAACAACTTGATACTACCAATACAGCCAAAAAGTGCAATCATGAGGTTGTTTTCCCAATATTATCCAACTCTATTAAGTGATAATGGAATTTTATATTTCTTTTTCAACCTTCCAAAAAGATGATCTATTAAGGATGGTAGAGGGATCCAAGTAGTCGTGACAAACACTATGAACTTTAAATTCAAATTTCCTAACCATGATTCCCAAGAAAGAGGATCCTTGTTCCTTTTAATATTATAGACATGCATTCTCTCCTCGGTAATGTGGTTTACAATATTACCACCAAAATTATATTTAACATGCTATGAGGTTGTTTGGCTTAGAATATCTGTAAGAAACATTTTGGTTTCTTATCTAACCAACAAATTGATGATGTTATATAGCACCAGGGGAGATTGCATACCACAAAAATTAACAATATCTCAATTAAGAAGCTTCCGAAGATTGACCTTTCAAAGGCCTATTATAGGGTGGTTTTGACTTTCCCGAGATTGACCTAACTTCACGTTGGTTGAGAGTGTCAAAACAAATTAGATATTGAGCTATGTTTCCTTAACCAATTTTATAGTACTCATTAATGACTCTCCTTTTCCCTTCTTCAAAATCATTCAAAGAGTTGAACTAAGATTTGCCTTTGTCTCCGAGTTTATTCTTATTTATTGCATAATTATTCAATAGATCACATAATCTCAATAAAGTTGAGGATGGAAACATTTGAGGCACAAATGCAGATTTTTTTTTTTTTTAACACACTTACTTTTCACAGACAATTATGTCTTAATTTTTTGGGACAAATTAATTATATCCAAATCTAGAAGCTCATATGAGACTTTGTTTCCTTTCAATTTGGGGCCTTTAGGTAGAGGAATAAAGCATCTTTGGTTCCTTTAAAACCAAATGATTATAGAAGGGTAGAATGATGTGGCTTTACAAGAAAATTGAAGAAAAATATCTTGGTTTCATAAATGGTTTTCTCGGGAGGAAAACTCAAATTAGTTATTTAAATACTCCAAAGTAACCATGTCTATTGGTTTCTCATTAGACCATGTCCCTAAGTGAATTCTAAGTAAAATTAGAAAAATGTGCTTCATATTTTTGTTGTCAAAACAAGCAAAAGGAAGCCTTTTCCTTTCGGGGAAGGGGAACTCCATAGCCAACCCAAAGGAATTTGGTGTGGTTGGGTATTAAAAATCCTTACCTCGATCGGGAAAGACCTAGCCACTAAAATATTTTGGAGATTATTTTTCCACAATTGCCTATGGGTTATGATCATGTGTTGAAATATGAATTTTAAATATCACATACCTAAATCTTGGATTCGTTTGGAGAACCATTATTGGGAAGGGCATGGAATGCTTGGAAAGGGATATTAAATGATATTCGCTTGTCAAACAAAGCAGTAAAACCAACTTGGAAATAAGCACCATGTCAAGGTGTGTCTAGATATTAACCCAAAGTGTAAAACCAACTTGAAATTAAGCAAATGTGGTCAAGGTGTGTATAGATAGTTAACCCATGGGTAGGACTACTAGAGATTATCAATCATCCAATGATATCATTCAATGGTTAAAAGAATTACAACCATTGCCTATACTAGAATCATGGGAACTTCTCGGGGTTGGATACACTCTTGGTTGAGCATGGGAGGATTCATACCGTTGATGAGAAAGATCGAAATGGAGTAACCATGTGATGCTTCTCTACAAGATGTTGGAGGCAAAGCCGGTAGTCATGAACAAATTATTTGGAGCTTTAACTACAAATTGGAGTATGAGTCCTCGACATCAGATGAAATATTAAGAGACAAATGATAGTGGTGGGGAACAATTTGGAAGGTGCATTATGCATTGAATATTTGTTTATTCACTTGGCTATCTATTTCAAATAAAATGTTAGCATGGAATAATGGAGATAATAGGAATTGGCAGGGGATAGGATGAAAGACTAAGAAAAAATGTTGAAGAATATGTGCATCACTTATTTACCTCCTATCCACCACAAGTTGTGTGGAAATATGTATTAGCCCGCCTTACTTACCCAAGCTACTGGGTTTAGGATTCTTTATTGAGTTGCTTCAAAGAATGGTTTAATAAGACAATTTCTCAATATTTTTTTTTTCTAAATTATTCTAATTCTATTTATGGAAAGATACTATTGTAAACTGCCCTAATTCGGCCTATGAGAGCCCTAAAACTGGCTTGATATCCAGCGTGCTGTGACAAAGTGACGAACCGCGTCGAGTGGGAAACTAGTTCTTTTAGGGAGAAGTTTCACCGCCCTTGAAAGGGAACCGTGTATTGTTCATTACATACATCATAAGAAAAGAAAAATTTGTAGTAGCATGCACTTTGCCGCCGTAGAAAACCAAAAAAAATAGTGTATCTTTCAAAACAAGAGAATGAATGTACCATGTTGAACCAAGAAAATCGTAGTTATCACAAGATGAGCCTGAGAAGGCGACTACTCCACTATGCGACACCAAGCGTGACTTTTCCTCCGTCTCTTCTACAAATTTCTTTCTCATCCACCATCTTTTTCAGATCCTCGCGTCCACCTACATTGGTTGTTGACCCCAAGTCAGGAGGAGCAAGTAGGGGTAAACTCTGGCCATTCAGAGAATTCACACCAGGGGCGTGGGGTTAAGACCAAGAGGAGAGGGGAAGGACCGGGCAATGGAGAAATACAGAGAGTCGACTTTCTCATGGTGACCGTAATATAAGTGCAAAGTGATGGGGCACGATTATAAGAACAATCAAAGCGGAGCTCCGGCCTCTGAGAGGTTTGACGCAAATGACCGCCGTGCTAACGGAGTGCGGGGGGAAACGAGTCTTTATGGAGCAAAAAAGGATGCGGGGAGGGATGAGTTGCCCGAGCAGAGCTAGAAGGGCTAGCATGCCCTCAATGACTGTGGGTGTCCCGATTATGCCTCTACCAACATCTCGCAGGGAGGTCTCTTCGCCTGAACTGGAGGAGGGATGCGTGCGCGCAAACTGGCCACGACTTGCACCCTGTCTGCACCGCATTCGATGAAGGAGCCTAGGCATGGAAGGTGCAAAAGCTTGAAATGGCCTGAGACAAGTAGAACAAGAAGGGGCTAGAGAAAACCCACAGTGAATGCCAAAAGGAACCTGTAGACTGGAATTGGAATAGCAGAAGGCACTTTCAGAAAAATGACAACCAAAGTGCATTTCCATACAACTTAATAAAGAGTAGCGACGCTCCCTCTCTCGTGGTGCTCGGCTTGCACAAGCAAATGTGGCAGGGCGCTCGCACATGAAATTCAATGAGAGGCAAGTAGAGCAAGAATAATCTAGAGATCCTTAGACAAAAGCCATAATGAACCTAATTTAGCAAGATGAGAAGGAGAGAGTGCCGACGAGGGAGAGTAAATACTATTAGCGCTGAAGGATTAATGTCAATATTAATGGAGCCGCAGGGGGCCATATGGCCATCCCGTGCGAGTCTCATTGGGATATGTCCAGGGACGAATGTCCCGTCAGGCCGCGCAACCATCCGCATCCGGACGAAAATTTCTCAATGTTTTAAGAAGTATTATTTTTTATATTATTTGGATCATCTCATTGGACCGAATTTTTTTTTTATTTCACTAGGGAAAATCAAAATGTGTGTAAATTAAAGGCAATAATACAACTTGACTATTTGATTATAAATCGATAAGTCGCTTGGGATTTCTTAACTAGAGCAAGCCTAGAGACACAAGGCCATTACAAAGAAGTATCAATTTTGTTTCTTGTAAAGGATAGCTATTATGAACTCCAAATTGGTGTGGGTCAAGCTTATAATACTCAAGTTGAACTTTTTTCATTTTGGATTTTACTCAAGTATGCATTGGAGAAATGAATCACATCTCTATAGGTCATGAGGGACTCTGAATTTTGATTTATTGATTTAAATGTCATTGTTGTATATTTAATCATATTTTGCAACATTTAATTCTTTAAACCAGAGAGTCCTAGAATTGTTTTGATTCCCTTTCAATTGAATATTTATATAGAGAATACATTCATTCAACAAATCAACTATCAAAGGAGGTCATTGTTCTTCAAGAAGGAATTTTAGTTTCCGAAGAGGTAGTTGAGTATATAAACCACCTGGTTCATACCTGAAGCATATTTCTTAATGAAATGTAACTTTTTTTTATTTAATGAAGGTGGTTGATTGAAATATGTTTTAAATTATCATTAGATATACATATATTTTTTATGGTTATGTATAGTTCATTGTATTGAGACTGTTGATGTAAAATAATCGTTGGTTTCTTTTTTTCTATGCTTTTCATTTTGTTAGATAAGAAGGTTAGGAATGGTTTTGTTGGGCTTGCAACATACTTGAAGGGGTTTATTTTGATTAAAACCTAAATTTATTTTTTCAAGTACTCCTATTTATTTTTTTATTCCACCTTTGAAATAGAAAATAAGTTATTTTTCCTTACAAAAATTTTAGAAATGTGTATTTAAATATGACATGTGTCAAAGAAATAAGAGTGAAAATTTTATGCCACCCAATTTACTCCACCTCCTTCACATTCTTAACCAAAAGTGAGAAGAAAATCTCCATAGGATTCATTAAAGCTTTTACCCATGTAATATGGGGATGATAAAATTTTTGTGATGGGTGCTAGTAAAGTTTGCATATTTCATGGGTGTAGAGAAAAAAATTGAAAAAAGAAAATCATTGAGTAATATTCGTACACTACATGGTTTTTTGAATATCATTATAAATAATAGTGATGAAACGATAAGCATTGTTATACATAATTTACAACCATATACAGAAGTATCCTCCCTAGACCTAGTGGCCTAGTCTAGAACAACAGAAAGAAAAGGCTATAAACTTCATAGAGAAATTGGAGAATGGAAATAAGCTTGGAATATGTCACAAGCTTCACTCTCCTCTCGACTTGTAAGCTCCAATCATAGCTACGATTTCTATAATTAGAACCTACACATACAATCACAACAAGCCAAATATCTACATGATATATGTAGCATTACCCAATTACTCTATTAAATGGATGACCAAAGCATTGAAACATATGAATGAAAACATAACATAACATATGTAGGAAAAAAATCAAATCTTTTCATTAATATGGAAAGGAGTGAGTTGAAAACCAAGAATAACAGCTGATTTTGTGGATATATCCCCAAGTTGACTTATCCTTCCTTGCCATAAATAACACCTCATGAAGATGATGACTCTCCTCGATTTAAGGCAGTAACATGAGGGCATGATAGGTCTCCAAAAGTCAACCCTAGCTTATGGATGGCAAAAAATATATAGGAGAGTATGGTATTTTAGGAATTCTTATCCATTTAACAATCTAGGCTTGAGATCCACTCTTGATGGGAGGATGATCTCAAGGGATAAGAGGTGAAATATCCAAGGTAGGATGAGATAGGATTTGAATTTATTATCCAAGGTAAATGTTTGTAACAAATACTAGAAGCTTCTAGAAGAGGAAGTTTATGGACTATTTTTATTTTTCTCGAATTTATATAATCAACGCACCCAAAACAAGGGACAACCTGCTCTAATCATAGCAGGTGCATAACTGAGAAACTTTTTGCTGAAATTAGGCCCCTAAAGGGATAGGTTGATTTAGGCCTTAAAAGTATGGAAATTTAGTTAAGCCCAAGAAATTTGGGATTTGGGAGCATCAGGCTTAGGGACTTGTGTAGGGATGATGACAAGGTATTCATGGATGTTGATTGATCCAGTTTTTAGGCCTAATGACTAGATGTGACAAATTTTCCTATAACATATTCCCCCCTAAAGCACAAAGTCAAAAATAGTGTTTGATGGATAAATTTATTTACTTTGTGACAAGTCTGGATAAAGAAAAAATGGTCGAGGTCATCATGTGTTATAATACATTTATGTCATGATATCTTTGTTTAGGGAGGCATACCCATACTCAAAACATAAGCTAAAATCTCATGTAAAATGATAAAAATAAATGTCTAAGTATAAGAAAAGGTGGACCCATTATTGGATGATTTTCTGTATGATTATAGCCATCATACTTTGTAATTCTAAATTAATATTTATTTTGTAGCATGTATAGATGAAAATAGATTTTGGGTCTTCTATCTCGTTCACTTGATCGTCCAATGTACAAGTATAACCATGGGAATCAATGATATGAATTTGAACATGGTAGACACCATCTGATTACTGGTCAATGATGTAAATTTTTACCAAACGTGAGAGAAACCATCGATGATATTATGGCTCTAAAGGTACAATAGTACAATCGATATTGTGAATGAATGAGTTGAAGTGGAACACCACGAATATTATGTATGTCAAAGTTCAATGATGAAAACCTTTCTCTGAGTTCAAGGAAACTTGTCATTGATGCATACAGGTACCAAGGTACTAAGGAAGACCTTCTAAGTCAACTTCCTGGATAATGAGTTGATGTCGATAGGAAGCGACCAGTCACAAGAGGGCCTTGATGTATCCCCCATAAAAAACACGAAACATGTATCATGATTTAAGTCACAATGATATTAATGTTGAACTATTTCAGGAATGAAAATAATGGAATGAAGTCCTAAGAGTATAGTAGCAGATATCAGCTAAATTAATTCTCCTTAACACATTAGCAACAAAGAATATAGTTGGAAACATTGACCCAAAACGAAAAGTAGAGGCTTTGAAATGGTGTGATGAACGGAAATATACCCAACAACCACTAGGATGAAGGGGAAGAGTGTCATAAACAAGTAGAGTAACATGTTTTTCCAATTTCCCTAACCATTGTTGGTTAGTACCTCCTTTTTTTTTTTAAACCTTGAGGATGATAACATATACCTAATCTGTAAGCTAATCCTTCAGATGAATCCCTCTATGTTTAATGAATGCTGAGAAGGAGTGTTTATGTCCCGTCATGATCAATGAGTCCATCATTTTTTTATGTTTTTACAAGTCCAGCAAGGGTCTAACTCAACTCCTTTTTCATGTTTAGATAGTTTGAAAAAGAGGAAAAAGATAAAACTCCAAATGTTCCTTTTTGTATATAGTCTATTGAGTATGAAAAGGAAGAAAAAAATACTCAAGGGAACCTCTTAGCCATGTTTGACTAAGGTATTCATCTTTCTTTAGTATCCTTATCTTAGTCCTTAAAAGGGTTAAAATTATACTGAATAGAAGTATTTTCGTTCACTATAACGAGTTCGAAAATACAAGTGCTCGACAACATTTTCATGTTTAGGGAGTCTGAAAAGAGTTGAAAGAGAACTCCTCTTAGAGGAATGCGTGGTATAAAGGGTGAAAATTCATTCTAGTCATGATGGAAATACTCAAAATACGTAGAGGTCAATATTATGGCTAGTAAGACCAATCATTGTAGTGATTTCCCAATCAAGGGTAAAAAAACCAAGTGAAAGTGTATATTCGGCCAAGCATATGTTGATGATGGAATGAGAAAACCAAGGCTTATTTGGTAGAACAAAGTTGGAAAAAATGGAAATCATGAGAGGTAAAGTGGGAATTGTTTCATTTTTAGAAAAGCTTGAAACATGGGAAACTATGCTTGAAATTGGTTTCATTTTTACACAAGATTGAAACAAAGAAAAAATATGTTTGAAATAATTTTTCATTCCCCCAACATAATGACTCAATTCTAGGCACATGACCTCCAAGATTCATTTGATTAACCTAAGTATAATATTGGTTACTAACATGTGGATGGAATGAAGTTTTATTTATGATATCAAATGAAAGACTCGACTGGGAATTTAAGAGATCTAATAAAAGACTCCAATTAGAAGGAGATCTGTTTCATTTTTTAACAAGCTTCACACATCAAAATAACTATGTTCATGCGACCTTGTTTCATTTTTTAACAAGCTTGACAAAAGAAAATGGACCTATGATCAATATTATTCCACGTTTATACAATCTTTAAATGTAGATGAAACTATTCTATTCGGAACCTATTTGATTTTTTAATGAGGTTCACATAGTAAAAGAACTATCCTCATAACCTTGTTTGATTTTTTAACGAGCTTGACACATGAAAATGAATTAAGCACGGGTGCCTTGATAATGATTTGTAGAAGTCCATGGCTTCCAAGAGGTTCTCATCATATGGGGAACAACACTCTAGAACATAGCAAAGGATCCAATGGAATGATAAGACTCCAATTTCCCCAGTAAATGATGCACTACATCACCTACTATATCATTAGTAGAGTCAGGCATGGAACATGTTTCAATGTAAGTAATATGTCATGGGGTATATACCACTTACTTAAAGGACCATTTAGGTAATTTTTTTGATTGGGATTCAAATTAGGAACAACGAATGAAAGCTGGTCAATGGTCACAATTCTTCCTTCATGAGGAAATCACATTACATGAAAGAGTGAAGAGACAAGAGCTCCTATTACATAAACACCCAAGGAGTAAATTAAAATCCACGGGCCCTTCGACTACCATCAAATTGATATATACAGTATTTCCTCCCAACGTAATAGGCAACTGAGGAAGGATCCCTAACTATTTATTATTTTCTCTCTTAAAATCCAACAGATTCTAGGTAACAAACACAATTTTTGGAGAGCCGAAAGCTTGCCTAGTAGTTGAGGACATAATACTAGTATATGTATCTTCATCTCTGGTTGTGCCAGGTACATGGATATTATAAGATTGTACTATGATTTGGAAGGGAAATTAAAGAGAAAGAGGATATCATGCCAGTTAATGCCAATCAAAGGAAATGAGCATAATACTTGGAGAGGGTGTCATGGTAAACTGAGAAATTACCCCTTGTGCTATGGGAATGGGATAACTAGCCTCGTTTTCCATGGGAATGAGATTATTTACCCCCCAGTGCCCTAGGAAGGAGAGGATTGTTCCCTTGTACTATTATAACAAAAGTATTTCCCTCCATATCATTATAATTTAAAGAAAAAAGAAGAAACCAAGCAGTATGAAGTTCACTCTCTACCAGAGAGGTACGATCAACTAAAGCTGGAATTTATTCAACCATTATATCAAGAAATGGTTGGTTAAGAAAATAATCATGGGATCCACACTTAGAGAGAGTGGAATTGACTAGAGACACATTATGATCAATGACTTCAGCAGGATTCTCATCAATCACTTCATCAACTAATGGAGGATTGGGACAGATATTTTGATAACTAGATGAAAGATGAGGCTGAGAAGTTATAATATTTTCCAAAAAAAAATTGGATTCATCCATATAAGGATAAAGGTTAATATGATGATTCCCTTCAAATAACTTGTAGGGAAAATGAACTTTACCCTTTTTCCCATGGACCTTACTATCACTAGGTGATGGTTTATCACCAACATGATCTCCAGAGTTTGACGAAAAGGGCTGATGTGAGCCTATATACCACACTTATAATATCTTGGTAATACTAGGAAAATCTATAAGAAGGTGGTCACCCTTACATAACTTGCAATGGAATTTAACTTTGCAGGGTTGATTGGAAGATTTCTCCATACTATTTGCATTGGTAGTAATGGTTGCTTGGTTTCCCCCCTGCTTATTCTTCTTCTTCTTAATCTTCCTTTTCTTCTTCTTCTTATCCACCTAGGTACAAAGTTTGAGGCTTTCACGATATGAAGATGGAGAATAGGAATAAGAACAGACATGTGAATAATGAAAATGGTCAACATTAGCATTAATTTTTTCAAGTGGAGGACAACTTGGTTGAGGAGAATCTAGGACATTCAAAAACATAGGGTTCAAAAGCAACCAAACTTGAAAAGGGACACTATTTCCATATAAGGAGCACCAATATTTCCAAAAGGATGAAAAGGACCAGGATTCCCGTCAGAGGGGTTTTCTTGACTGGTGGACTCAGGAACTGTTGCCATTAGTTTGAACCTAAGATTCACTAAGGATTCCTTCCATGATAAGAATGTTAAGCCACATTCAGTTAATTGATTTTAATAATTATAAAAAAAAAGGGTAAATAGGAAAAATGGTTTACCAAGTCACTATGAACTGCAATATACCACTTTAGTGAACCAAAATTTTATGTAAGGTTGGGAAATATCCCTGAATGTTGTGTTCGGTGTATCTCAATGTATAAGGAGGCTCACTCAGTTACCTGTGGTGAGGATAGCAACCTAGGGTGGAATTCCAAAATATATTCAGAGGTACGTGGAAGTGCATTCTGTAGTCATGGTTTCTAATGTGTAACCATATGATGAGATCATTCCCATATACTTTTCATGTGTGAAATGCCATCCAATGTACCTGGAGGTACGTGGAGAATGATCCGATACACTTACGTACATGGAACAAGATATCACCCCTGGACTGAAATGCTTACAAAAAACAATAGCTCCTACATTTAAAGACGCCGGGAAATTTTTCTAGACTATAACTTTAAATGTTTGTGTTAATGTTACAAATGATCCTTAGGTTGATTCAATAAATTTTAATGTTTATATTCAATTAAGTTTAAGTTTCAGGGCTCACATCGAATTTGACTTGAATATCTTAAAATCCAAGCTAGCATGAATAAATTAAAATTTCCTTTCCAATGAAAATCTCTTTAAAGGAAGGAAGAGAAAAAAGAGTATGTAGCATACAAAATGAAATAAACAATACTCTATGTGAAATTCCCTTAAATGCAACTGTTCCAATTCCAATTCAGAAAGAAAAACATATGTGCCAATGAAAATATATTTTTGTTTTTGTAGAAATTATATAGCAGCTCTATACCAATGGATAAAATCTAATCTTATGATGCACTAAAACAAGATATTGAATCCTTCTGCAATATTTGCGAGATATAAAACATGATCGCTCAATCACATGCAAGTAAGAGAAAGAAATTATCAATCACAGAACATAATACATATCTGGGTAAATTAAATGTTAAAAAATCCTCTATCATATATTGTATAAATTCAAAAAATAATGAAACAATACAATGCTTTATCACATCGAGAAAATCCTTCACTCTCTTGACTGTGTCACTCTAATCCTGCTCAAAATTGACTAGCAATTCTCAGGAAAATTTGACAAACACTTAGTCTACTAAGCCCAGCCTTGCTAACGCAATCCATATGGTAATAAATCCCTATTAAATAGGAAATTCAACCCTCCTTGATTGTGCAATCCATCATGTCCTTCCTGTGGATTTATAATTGCACTCGAGCAATTTGCTAATAATAAAATGGATAGTTAAGTTCCCTTTAACCTATGTCTCAACTGGGTCTTCATCAGAACTGACATGCATGAAATTATTAATAGTGAATCATCAATTATCTAATTGATCGTTACTTGCGAATTAAATATAATTTAATTGACTAGACCTCTAACTAGCTCATCACTTAGTTAGAACTAGTTAAACTTATTTTAACTCAATTAATTTGAGTGAACTAATTACAGTCACACAACACTAGTGCTAGAACTGCAACTAGACCCCCAAAATATTAGAATCACTATACATGCCACATCTTAGATCCTCAGCTACAAATTCTTGATCTAAATCAATATCCATGACTTAGTTAACTGATACAAGTTGTTATAAGATGAAATTACAATTTATTGTCCAATTTATTTAAGGTAAAAATAAATTAGACACACAAATTTAGCACTAATGTATAACTGAATTCCTCGCCAATGTGTGATTGGAATCCCACATCAGTATGTGTTCAATTTTTTTCCTTTCTGGTTGCCAATTTCATAGCTTCTTGTTGCAAATTTCAACACTCCCTCTCAACAAGAAAGGAATTGGAACTCTCCCGATCCAATACCTTTGGAATGTTTTGCATGAAACAATTCTCTAGTGTTTTTTGCCCCTACAACCATTGAAACTAAATAGCTTCTGAAAAACTAAATCAACATGATGCATATGTTATAAAAGTCTATGACTACTACTACTTACTTCATTGTCTACTGAAATCTCTATGCTACTGCTAACATCTGCATCCATGTCCTCTCAACAACTGCTAAATATGATATGCGCTGTAGTATCCAACATTTGTCACTCTCATTTATGTCTTCCTGACATTTGACTGCATCAATCTAACCGATCCTTCCCACTACTGTTGTATTGTGGGATCCTCGTAGCCAGGTTTGATCCATGAGACACTCCATCTCAATGGACCCTGCCCATATTTATTATCTGGATTATATCTGCACATCACCCCACATCACACCTGGAGGTATACCTGTATGTACTCCCTCTTCCCATCTATCTCAAAATTTCCCCCTCCTGGAGGTATCTTCTTGAGTGGACTCTTCCATTCAGTCTCCTCTATAGTATTCAACATCTTTCACTCTGATTTATGTCTTCCTAACATTTGACTCCATCAGTCTAACTGATCCTTCCCACTACTATTGTATTGTGGGCTCCTCGTAGCCAGGTTCAATCCATGAGACACACCATCTCAATGGACCCTGCCCATATTTATTCTTTGGATTATATCTTCACATCACCCCTTGTCACACTTGGAGGTATACTTGTATGTACTCCCTCTTCCCATCTGTCTCAAAATTTCCCCCTCCTGGAGGTATCTTCTTGAGTAGACTCTTCCACTAAGTCTCCTCTATACTTCTCCAATTGTGGGTACTCCACAACCTTCTGTGACTGCTTCTGAGGCTGCATGTTGAGATATAATTTCTCCCTCTCAACCACCAAGTCATTAACCACTAATTTCATCCTCAAATATTTGCATGCATCCTCATCCTCAAGAGCATACAGGTTCTTGACTCTTACACCAATCTATTTCACCTGTCCCATGGCCATGTGTTTAAGGAAAACCTTTCCTTTTCTAAACGTCATGTCATAACCACTGTCTTCAAGTACCACTACAAAGAAAATATTATTCCTTAGGCCTGGAGCATACAAAACATTTTGTAGTCTGAGAGGGGAGCCAGAATTCCTCTGAAAGGTAATTGTACATATGTCGGTAATTCTATACCTCCCGTCATCTCCAAAATATATGTTCTACTGGAGGTCCTTCTACTCCAAGTCACTGAAGAGATCTTTATTCCCCGTCATATGGAATGAGGCACTGTTGTCTAGATACCACATGCATCCCATTACAATGCTATCCATGCATGAAATAAGAGTAAAATCAAGCTTGAACTGTGAATTCGATGCTTCACCTGCTGCAACTGCAGGCTCCTTTTTTCTTTCCTTCTTCTGTGGACAATTACAGGCATAGTGGCCATGCTCGTGACAATGAAAACACATGATCTTAGACAAGTATCTCTTGCCCTCTTCTCCTTGGGACTTATTTCCCTTGGATTTATTTCATTTTCCTACTAATGCACAATATTCTTATTTTTTGGTGTTGGAGTTCCAGTCTCTGGTGCTATGCCTTATGTCTTCTATTACCAAGTCGGACCACAAACACTCCCAGTCTGGTAACTTTTCCATCCCATTCACAAAGTCCTGGTAACTATGCCAAATATTGTTAAGGCCTAGAAGTGCTAGGCTCACCAAATTATCCTGGGATACCGTCACACCAACACTTCCAAGCTCATCTCGACATTAATTGAACTTTTCCAATTATGTTGGTACCATCTCGCCCTCCTCCATATTGATCTTTTTGAGCTTGTCCTTTAGCGCCAAATTCCTATGGTCACTGTAATTATAAAATAGATCTATCAAGACCTTGCACATAGCATATCGAGTCACCTTCCCATGGAGATTAGAGAAAATATTATCTCGAACTCCCTTTAATACGATCCTTCTCGCCTTTTCTAGCTTCTTCTGCCATGCGTCAAGAAGTTGGGAATATGATGTTGTGGCCTTGGGAATATCAAAATATATGAATTTCTTCAACCCCTTGTCCTCCAACAGTGTCTCCATATTTCCCTTCCATGCAATATAACTCAAATTTCCCTCGAGTGAATATTTGAGTCTCAAGCGATTGAAAGACATCTTGTTCTGCTGCTGGATCCTGAAGAATAAATGTGCAAATTTGAACTTGTTCAAGACAAACTCAAATTATTCTCTTATATTGTAGTTCCTAGCACTCTAATTCCATGCATAAATTATATATAAGCTCTATACCAATGGATTAAATCTAATCTTATGATGTACTAAAACAAGATACTGAATCCTTCTACAATATTTGCGGAATATAAAACACAATCGGTCAATCACATGCAAGTAGAGAAAGAAATTATCAATCATACAACACAAGATGTATCTACAGAAATAAAATGTTCAAAACCCCTCTATCATATATTGTACAAACTCAAATAATCAAGAAACAATACAATGCTTTCTTAGACCAATAAAATCCTGCACTATCATGAATGTCTCACTCTGATCCTGCTCAAAACTGACAAAAACTTCTCAGGAAAATTTGACAAACGCTTAGCCAATTCTCAACCTCTGCTAATCCCATCCTTACTCACAAAATTCCTATGGAAATAAATACGTATTAAATAAGAGATTCAACCCTCCTTGATTGTGCATTCCATTATTTCCTTCTTGTGGCTTTATAATTGCACTCGGGCAATTTGCTAATAACACAACTGATAGTTAAGGTCCCTTTAACCTCTAAATCAACTGGGTCTTCATGAGAACTGAAATGCATGCAACTATTAATAGAGAATATTCTATTATCTAATTGATCACTAGTTGTGAATTAAATCTAATTTAACTCGCTGGACCTCTAATTAGCTCATCACTCAATTAGATCTAGTTAAACTGATTTTAACTCAATTAATTTGAGTTAAATGATTACACTCACACCACACTAGTGCTATAACTGAAACCTGACCCCAAAAATTTTAGAATCACTCTACATGCCTCATATTAGACCCTCAACTAAAAATTCTTGAGCTAACTCAGTCTTCATGACTTAGTTAATTGATACAAGTTGTTATGAGATGAAATTACAACTTACTGTCTAATTTATTCAAGGGGAAAATATATTAGACACACATATTTAGCACTAATATGTAACTAAATTCCTCACCAATGTGTGACTGGAATTTCACACTAATATGTGGTCAATTTTTGTCCTTTCAGGTTGCCAATTCCATTTTTTCTTGTAAATTTCAACACTTTTCAATTCCACTTAATCCTCAAATGAGAGAAAAATAAGATGCATGTCTAATCACTGATAAAATAAAATATCTAGAACGATAAATAAAACATTAATTATTTCAAGCACTCAATGATAAATCAATTCAGTTTTCCAGTTACCTAACGACAAGAAAAAAAAATCCAAACAAATTCTCATCAAAGACACTCAAAACCCAAAGAAAACAATATGGAGGCTTCTAGGAGACCAAAAAACACTCAGGGACATAAGGAAGAGAAGTTGGAACAAAGTTAAACAAAGAGAAAATCATAAAAAGGAAAATTTTTGCATGAAATAGGGGTTAGCGCAGGTCCCAGAAGGGAACTAGTGCTCTACAACGGAAGTGAAAAGAAGGCTAGGATGCACTGCGACACTCTTCCTCTAAACTAAGGGTAGTGTTGATCAAATAATTCCTAGTTATGACACAAAAAATGCAACTAAAGCTAAATGAAAGGTCTTCCTAGGTCTTTTCAGGATTGAGTGAGACAATGAATGTATTAACAAGAGGAAAAACAAGTACTAAGGACAAGGAAACCAGAAAGGTAATGACCTGATATCGATCAGAGTCGTCAATTTTTTATAAAATATCTAAAAATATGAACAAAAGTATCTTCCCTAGACTTAGTGGCATGGTTTAGAAAAACAGAAAGAATAGACTATAAATTTATCCTTACAGAAAATGGAGAATGGAAATAAGTTTACCTGGAATCTGTCACAAGATTCACTCTCCTCTCAGCTTATAAGCTACAATATTAGCTCTAATTTCTATAATTAGAACCTGCACACACATTCACAACATGGAAAATATACACAACATCTATGTAGCATTATCCAATTACTCTATTCAATATAAAAAAAAATCATTGAAACATATGAATGGAAACATAACATAGCATATATACGAAAATTGTCTACTCTTTGCATTAATATGGAAATGACAGAGCTTACAACCAATATTAACAACTAATCTTGTAGAGATCTCCCCAAGTTGACTTATCCTTCCTTGCCACAAATCACACCTCAATATCACCCTAATGCATGAAGATGATGACTCTCCTATATTCAAGGTAGCAACATCAGGGCATGATAGGTATCTAAAATCCAACCCCTAGCTTATCGATGGTAGTAAATATATAAGAGAGGATGCTAGTTTAGGAATTATTATTTATTTACCAAAATATTCTTGATATCCATTCACGATGAGAGGATGAGATCAATGGATAAGAGGTTAAATCTACAAGGTAGGATGACATATGATTCAAAGTTCTTGTCCAAGGTAAATTGTTGTAAAAACTCTTGGAAGTTTCGGGATTATTTTTATTTTTCTGGAATTTATAGAATCAACTCACCCCCAACAAGGGAAGGTCTGCTATGATTAGTGGAGGTACATAATTGAGAAACTTGTTGTTGAACGCAAGTCCTTAAAGACACAGGGTGAATTGGGCCTGAAAAGTATGGAAATGAAGCGGTTAAGCCCATAAATTCAGGGATTTGAGAGAGTCATGATTAGGTATTTTCTTAGGGATGATGAAAATGTGTTCATGGATGGTTATTGATCTAATTTACAGGCTTATTGACTAGAAGTGACAAAATGGCCTATAAAAAAAATATTTTTTTAGAAATACTTATGCAAACAAATTGGAGTTTCTATAATATTACTTTACCTTATAATCATCAAATATATGGTCAAAAGGAAGTTATAAACAAATTTGTAGAAGCCTACCTATGTTGCTTTGTGAAGCATAACAAGTGGTTCCAATTATGACATCTAGAAAAATCATATTATAAATCCAGTTCTCACCCATCAACCAAAACAACTCATTTCCAAGCCTTATATTATTATTAACAAAAAAAATGAAATAAATTTCCATTAATTAACAATAAGGCCTTGAAAATGATAAAATCAATGAGTTGAAAACCAAATGTTAATTCAAATGCTTAAATAGAACTTGGAAATTGTTGAAATATGTAACTAGTTCTGGTCTTCATAATGACATGTGTAATCATGATTCTATGTGTTTAAAGTAATGAGAAAAAATAAATTTATTATTATTGATATTGAGACATAGGTTTCATGTTCAAGATAAATACATTTTTAGGTCAATCTCCCATTGTGAGCTCTTAGGTTTTTCATAAAGTGAAGTGAGTTATTGTGATGTATGAGAGACCCTTTTTGAGAATGTTACATATTGTAAGAGGAATCTATTTGAGTCAAATTAGAGTCAAAAGACCCTCCAAGACCAATTAAAATATGCATGCATTAGTCGGCCTTCTGGTTAATCAAGTCAGCCTAAGGACACTTCAAGTGGGCCTAAAAGGATATGTCAAGGAGGCTATATATAAAGCCATCGACCTCATTTCAAAAGGACTCACTAAAGAACAAGAAGTTTTATATTTGGGAAAGAAAAGGACATCTCATAAAGTGAAGAAAAGGAGATCAAGATTGAAGGAAGAGTGAAGTAATTTCAGGAACTGTCATTGGGATAAATTTTTTCACACGTGCGAGGAGATTAGGGCTCAACCTACTACAAAAAATCAAAGGTACAATCAACTCAAGGAGGCCAAAATAAGTAAAATAGAAGGAGTGCCTTGCTGGCCATAGTTACAGGAATATTAGCACAATGCAAGTGAAGGAGGAAAAGGGTTAAAACTACCCTATTTTGGTCACACATGGGAAAATTGCAACCATATATAGGAGGTTGAGAATTGTAGAAAGAGAGGTTGAGAATCCTAGACTTGGGTTGTAAGGCGGATCGTTAATAAAGAAGGAGGAGTCACAACATTATAAGAAGAATTTGCTTTTAAATTAAGGCGATAATTGACATGGTATTGGAGGAGTTTTGGTCAATCGTTTAGGTCTTGTAATTCATCAAATCAAAGATCCTATAAGAAGAATAATTCTGTGGGTTTTCCTCGTAATTTTGGAAAGGTTTTGGCCCTGGATGATTGCCTATATATTTTGTCCTTTATCTAATTTTTCATTATGATTTGTTAGTTGTTTGATGAATAAGAGCACCTAATAATAATAAAAATAAAGAGAACCCATTTAAGAAAAGTAATTTTTTTTCACATGAAGCTATCAATAAGAAGAGAAATCACCTAATCTCACAGCCCTAGATTTGTCAACATGGTATCAGCGCTAAGGTAAGAAGTAAAGGAAGGGAAGATAAATAAAGGGCACTCAAGCATTTAAGGACCAAAGTTCTAGAAGAATATCAAGGGCTTCAAATCACCAAGAAGATCCTCTAACCTCCAAGGAATTTCGAAGACAACGATTTAATCATCATATTGAAGGAAGTGTCAAAACCCTCTATTGGTCAAAGAAGAATGCCACACTAGAAGCATTCTTTATAAACTCACTCAAATAATCATCTCAAGCAATAACATCTCAAAAGACCCTTATCTATACTCAAATAGAATATCAAAACATCTTGAAGTTACCTCATCCAAAGGAAGGAAGAAAGGAGTTGTTAACATCATAAATAAGTTGGGGTTATCTCCCTCTCTCTAAGACAAGGATCACTATTTGAAGGAAAAAATATTATATTATTGTATCACCATAAAACTCCAGAAGGTGACAAATTAAATATATTTTCATCAAGAAGTATCTTCACAACTAAATAACTTTATGTCCACATTTGAATCTATAAATGCTTCAATTTTCCCTTGGAATCACTTCAAACTTATTTTTCAAAAAAAATTTATGAAATTTAAAAAAACAATATACACCTTTTAATTTCTTTTGAGGAGCGTGGTATTAAACCTGATGTATCTCTATGATTTTGGATCCTCAATATTTGAAATCGGGTCCTATAGTAGCCCTCTTAGTCTTCTTTCCAATTCCACAGGTCATACCTAATTTGGATTCTTCAAGATAAGGTTAGTCTCGATACACCCAAAATTACCTATTTATGGATTGGTTCACTAGAGAAATATTGTACAAGGTACCATTGGTCACTGTTTTGACACATGGCCCTAAAATTGATACAAAAGAGACTATAGTCCGCTCACTTTTAGCCACTTTTTATACAATTAAAATCCAATTTCTGAAACGAAATTTATGAAAATTTTCCCTTGGTCATCGGTTTGATATGAAATTATGGATCCTACAAAAACCCTAACCTCCTCGGATCATATCACTTAAAATATAGCGAACCAAGATCTGAAATTCATACACGAGGTTCACCAGTATTTCAACTAGATGTGGTCTCAATTTTATTTTTTTAAGCTTCGTAAAAAAATAATTATTGTATAAATTTCTAGATGACATATTGGAAGAAGAGAAACCATAGAATCCAAAGCTCTGATACCAAATTTTATGTAGCCAACTCAAAAAATAGAAGAAAATATAGATCAACGAGTTAGAAATCAACCTCTTGGAGGGGAAAACCACCTTTAAATTACATAAATGAACAATTATTTGATGATCCAAATGATGAAACCTATTTTCTATATATAGGAGTCTAAGAGGTCACAATATAATCAGAGTCTAAATAAAAAATAATGTAAGGGCACAACAATAACAACAAAGATTCTATGGGGCACAGTAATAACAATATTGGGACTACATGGGAAAAACAATGACAATAAGGGGGCTACACTAACAATAATAATAAGGGGCTACATCAGTATTAAAGGGACCTAACAACTCATCAAGAAATTCTCGCATATTGCTTATCCTATCACATCATTGCAAAGGAAAGGTAAGAAGTTTGAATGGACAGAGGAATGTACAGCTAGTTTTGAGAACTTAAAGCAGTTGTTGAAACATGATCTAGTGTTAAATATCGATTATCCAAAAAAAGAGTTTGCAGTATGTGATGAGATCCATCATTAGGTATAATTGGATTGGTTAATTTTCACCTTTTTAGCCTTATTAAGTCTCTCTTTATCACATTTAAATTATATTATGGTCTTGTGTTGCTATTGTAGATGGTGATTAAGGCTTGTCATACATCGAATGCCTAACATGAGTTAAATATGGGATAATCATGAGGATATTGTAATTCTGATGAATATTTTGCAATTAAAGCTTGGATTAGGCAACACATAGAGATTATAGGGGGATTTACTGCCTCCTTAACTCCAAAAGGCATCCAAGGGATCCTTGAGATTCCCTTGAACAACTTGAAGTCAAAGGAAGTCAAGCAAGTGGGAGATCAAGTGCACCAAAGCTCCACTTCTCTTGCAGTCAAAGAAGACACGTCACCTACTTTTTAGGGATTTGTTGGTAGTTACCCTCTAGATTAAATAGGGTTGAGAAATAGCTCATTAGGCTTCAAAATTTGAAGGAAGCTAATAGACTCTCAACTCTTGTAATAGGTTTTCGAGACTTTATTATTATGTAATGAGACTATTTTCTGCAATAAGATGAGTATTCATATTTTCCTTCACTAATCTAGTTTCAAAGGGCTAGGATTGTGGGTTAGGTCCCAATCCATTGGCCTTAGTCTCTCTTGTGTATTCATGATTATTTTAATGTCATTGTAGCTATTTTTATTTATGAGTATTAGATAGTTTTATTACATTTCAATTCATTGTTTTTAGTTTTCTTCCATTTGTATTTTGTTGTAGTTAAGCTTGAATAAATGTTGGTATAGTAACTGTTAAACTCATAAAGTTGTGTGTCAAGCATCCCTCTCTCATATCTTAGAGCGGGATGTTGACTTTTCCTTTAGCACGCATTTCACTCTTTGAGACCATTGGTCCCACCCTAGTTAATCATTGCCCCAGCCTCATAATCACCTCCTTGTCCTTATTCACTCCTTCTTCATTGATTTGACTTACCCAGGTGGCATCTACCTTTTAATTTTCATTTATTTTAACTTTACGAAGGTGGCCTAGTTAACCGACCACCTTTTTTCCCTCTCAAGTCTCTAAAACTCAAAAAAAACTTTTTTGGTCATTATGAGTGCATAGCGAGAGGCGAACCTAAGCCTACCTGGTGTTGGTGCGTTGCATAATAATCTAGTGCAAAGAGCTAGAGTTTGGGGTTGCAGACATTATCTTCGTCTTGTTGTATTTTTATTTTTTATTTATTTTATGAGTGAGAAACTTGTTTTCTAAGTAAGCTTCTTGTTTTCTAAGTGAAATGCTTAACATTTTATTTGAATTTTCTTCTTTCAAGTGCTACACGGAGGTCCTTAGGTGCCTTGGCTAGTGTGTTCACTCTCCTGGAGTATGCTGGTGATGTCCTCCTTTGTTGTGCTACCTGAGCCTCACTAATACATTTGGCGGAAATTCTGACACTTGGTTCCGACGCTTTTGACCAAATGTCAGAAATTTCCCCAAATTTTTTCCATCCCGCCCGAAACCGTCACTATACCAACGTTTATAGAAAAGTGTCGCAATACTGACACTTAGAAAAAGTGTCGCAATTGCTACGTTTGGAGGAAGACGTCGAAATTGCGACACTATGGCCCAAAACATCTCTATTGCGATGGCCTCCAAACGTCGCAAGTGCGACACAATGTCTAAGTGTCGCAATTCTGATGTTTGGAGGCACCCGTCGCAATAGTGACACTTTGTTCGCCATCGGTATAACGACACTTATATGTGCGCAACATAAAAATACGAAACTTATATGCACACTACATAAAAATGATTTTATTGTTTCGTATCTGTCGCAATAACTACATTAATGTCTGATATCACGCGCGCATTCGTCTTCCGCTCTTGCAGAATAGCATTCGCCCTCGGCATTCACCCTCAGCTCTTGCAGAACAACATTTTCCCTCAGCATTCGCCCTTAGCATTCACCCTCATCTCTTGCAGAACAACATTCGCCCTCAGCTCTTGCAAAATGGTAAGTTCTTACTGCAGGCCCTTCCTCCTATAGTAGGGTTGACTCTATTTGGGTTTTTTTGGTCAGTTCCATTGGATGGTGTTAGGCTGTAGCGTTCTCTCTAGATTTCAAGAATCAAGATTCAATACCCTCTATTATCTTCATCACCTAATAGAAGATTTAAATTTTTCCCAAAGAAATGCTTATTAATTTGGCATCCATTATTTCTCCCTGCTTTAAAAACCCTACATTTAAATGAAAACAAGCATTTCATTTCAACTAAAAAAATATATTAGTGTTAAAATGTACATGTGTGCTACATTAACGTCTGATATCACGCATGCATTCACCCTCCTCTCTTGTAGAACAACATTTTCCCTCAACATTCACCCTGAGCTCTTGTAGAACAACATTTTCGCTCAGCATTCGCCCTTAGCTCTTGCATAACAACATTCGCCCTCAGCATTCACCCTGAGCTCTTGCAGAACAACATTCGCCCTGAGCTCCTATAGAATAGCATTCGCCCTGCATTCGCCCTCAGCTCTTGCAGAACAACATTCACCTTCAGCTCTTGCAGAACAACATTCTCCCTCAGCTCTTGCAAAATGGTAAGTTCTTACTGCAGGCCCTTCCTCCTATAGTAGGGTTGACTCTATTTGGGTTTTTTTGGTCAATTACATTAGATTGTGTTAGGCTGTAGCGTTCTCTCTAGATGTTAAGAATCAAGATTCAGTACCTTCTATTATCTTCATCACCCAATGCAAGATTTAAATTTTTCCCAAAGAAACGCTTATTAATTTGACAGCCATTATTTCTCCCTGCTTTAAAAACCCTACATTTAAATGAAAACAAGCATTGCATTTCAACTACAAAAATCTATTAGTGTTCAAATGTATATGTGTGCATCACTTGTGTAGGGTATTCCTTTTCCACTTTCAAATTATCCAAGAATGTGTGCAGTATAGTTCATATTTTTTGTGATTTAGATTATCTTGAAAAAGGAAATGTAAGTTATTTCCCATGGAAAAAGAATGTTTTCCCTTTTTACTACTGGAAATGGTACAACAAAGTTCCATTTCTACTCAAAACTCCTATGAAACAAGAACCAAATAAAGTCCATGTCCTCAATGGACATCATTTGGCTTTGAAACTGGCCATTGCACCGTGTTGTTTCTTATATTACATCACGATAGTTTCTTAGGTCATTTCTTGTTTCTTCAGATGAAAAACAACCAAAGAAATTGTGAAGATCCTTTCAAGAAATAAATGATCATTTCTCAATCATATCTCAACTATTTTTTATTTTATTCAATGGTTGCTTACTTTGAGAGAAATTTGACACGTTTATAAGGAATATAGCATAAAAACACAAAATGGGAAGGAATTGATGAGGTAGATGACCTTTAGTTGTTGTCAATTGAGAATTGATAATAAACGAAGCATGTTCTGTACTACAAACTAGATTCATTCCTGGAGTTAGGACACAGAGTATTGAATTAAGGTTGTAGTTTCTAACTTCTTGTATTGGTTCATCAATCTTGAAATTTAGACATTGCATGTCTTCATTGCTTCATGTTTGAATAATTTGCATCATATCGTACAATAGGAAATTAGGAATTATGATTATTATTACTTTATGGATTTGTTAAGTTACTTTTAAGTTTGCATGGTTTAGTGTGAAATTATTCTAGTGTGCCCCTAGGCCCAGGTGAAGGAATGCCAAGGAATGAGAACCCTAGTTTTTAAATGGTATTGTTTCTTATACCCAAAAACCCCTCAACATCACTTCTTATTAGTTCTTAACAATAGTGTTGTAAACAATTTGAGAATTGATATAGCAAAATCTCACACTTCTCAAGATAATGTCCTAAATATAAAGTGTGATACCAGGTGTAATTCAATAGCCCCATTGTCACCTCACCAACCTCTTTTCACTTTGGGCTAGCTCTCCTCCAAATCAAGGGGGGTTCTCCCTAGTAGATGTTAGGGATCTAATGGCCCAACCAAACAAAGTCAATAGCCCCATAACTCTCTATGTTTACTACTATCAATCAAAATATTGAACAATAGGGTCAGACATGCATCCTGAAGATAAAATTGCCAGGGTATTTTTGGGTAATTTCAAATGGAAAGTCCCCAAAAACATATAATCAAGGAATTATGTTAGTATGAATCCTTTCTCGAAGTGTACGAAAAAGGACCACTTTAGCTACGCATAACTAATAGCCCTAACAACAAAAGTGGCTGCCAATATCTTCATATCTGCAGTTAGTTGAACATAAAAGAGCTGCAAAAACCAGATCTATGCATGGAAATACATTAAGCAGAAGAAATAAGGGTTTTCTCCATATACCAATAGACAAGACAAGAACAATTTTTGAAAGAATTTTTATATTAATTGGGCACCTGGGAGGAAAAGAAGAAGGCGTCTCCAATTCTCCTCAGTGGGATGGGTTCTTGGAAGTCCTCAACACTTCAGATCTAAGATTTCTCTCTCTTGTTGGTGTAAAAAACCTACACAAAGAATAGAACTCAAAGGGAGCTCACACAGCAAATGGTAGAAAAGAGTGACCAAGTGTATACATCCAGAGTGATCTAATAGGCAAAAAAAGGTGAAGAATGGTAGGAAAGACCCTCCTATTTATAACAAAATATTGGGTCATTCTAGATCTTGGTGCATGGGTTAACCAGATCTAGATCCACTTTTTATGGAATATTTTATTATATTTATTGGAGGGAAAGGGTATTTGACTTGGGTAAAATCCCTTGATTTGTCAAAAATAAATAAATAAATGATTTATTTATCTTTTTAAGGAAGCAGTTAGAAGATAATCAAATAAATAATGATTTATTTAATTATTTGTGGGTGATTTGGTCATATTTAACAAGGAATATTATCTAAATAAGATTTAAATAATTATTCTTAGAAAATAATAAGATAAATAAAGGTTTATCTAATTAATTTCTTTGTTTTTGGGTTAAACATGACTGGGAATAATAATTAAATTATGGTTTAATTAATTATTCCATGAGGAAAATTAAACAAAATAGGTTTGTTTAATATTTCCTTTTGGGGTTTCCTGTTTAGACCATAAACAACCTAATAAACGTGGTTTATTAAGTTATTTTACATAGTGAAAGAAATTTTACTTAGGGTAAAATTCGTCTTACATGGTGTACTTGGGTCCATCTAATGATGATAAGTTAGATGACCAAAAAATGGTGTAACAGATTGCCCCCCAGCGTGCGAGTGTCAGGAGAAAATCATATGACCGAAGTACGTTGTAAGAACTCAATCACTAGACAACAAAAGGGAAGTCAAAGAGAGAAATGCAAGGTAGATAGTGTGCTGAAGAACTAGACCCGAAGGAGACGAGACTCGCAGATGCAACAAGTCTCTTTTTATGAGAGGGTACCTGTGCTGAAGGCGGCGGGGGAGGCATACCTATGCCCGCCGAGACAAAGTACAAAAGGATAGTGTGTCCAGTAAACAAGGGACCGAACCATAAAGTACAGACGGCATAATCATGAGCCAGATAAAAATACAATGAGGAATCCCATATACATGTTTTGCCTGGGATAACAGCCAGGAATTGTACAATAATATCTGAGTACATGAGATACAAATACAACCCAAATGCCCCCTGTAAATGGGGAAGGGCTCACAAAATATGACTGATACATGCAAATAAAAGAGGTGTTGCAAGTGGCTAAGGCCAACATCATCAAATATCTGGAGCTGCATCGAAGGCTGCAAGGAGGAGGTCATTCGGGCATGTGGGGGGCTACCTGCAGGGCCACCCCCTCATGAGGGTTGAGACATCTCACACACACCCAGGAATCATCAAGAGCTGCTGCTGTATCACTGAACCATCAAGTATACGGATCTCGGTCATGCTGAAAGGAGATGGAGTGGAGAAACAATCAAGTCAAAGGGAAATGAGAGATCCCTTTTCCTGATCCGAGGCACCGAACAAGAGTGGAAGCTGGAACCAAGGTACACCGCCCTCTAGACCCGGCTTCTGGAATGAATGAGCTGATGTCGACAGAAGGAGGCCCGCCATAAGTGAGGCAATGAGATATCCTCACCTAAGGCACGAGAGACAATAGTAGAGCGACGGACAGACTGACATTAATGATGATGGTGAAATGGAAAGGACTGAGTAGCGAATGGACGACTTCCCTTGTTAGAGCATAAAGGGCATGAATGACATGGCAGCGACCGACACAACATCATAAGGGATGGAGGACAGTGGGACTGAAGGTCATAATGTGCGACACAAGAGAGAGACCAAGCAATGAAGGATGGAGGGCTATAGCGGGGTACAAAAGGGACTCGGGATAGACTCCATGAATGCGATGATGACTCAACTTGGATGCTCTAAACAAGGGCGACTCGATGGTGCTGCCACACAGTAAAGGCCCAATGGGGGACCATGAAAACATGAGTACAAGATGGTAACTCATGATGAAAATCGACACGAACAAAGACATGTAAGGAGGCAAAATGGTGCCACAAGTACAACTGTCGTAAGTGAGGAAATTCAATTTTAAAGAGAGGTGAAGTGACCCTTCTTGGAAAAAATGTGTCCTGGTGAGATATCAAATCACAAAAAACTAACACATACCCATTTGTGGGCTCAGTGAGAGCTTTCTGACGGTGTAAACGGTTTTTCAAATGGGGCTACGGTATGGTCGTAGCAGTCGAAAGAAGAAACAGGGGTTCTCTTTTAATAAGGCAATTTTCCCTCCAAATTCACTCATTTTCTATTGTTGTTGTGGTGAATGTAGAGAGTAGAGAAGGCCCTAAATATTGCGGCGAGCGTAGCGGACAAACCGACTGTTGGAATCGAGATCCGTCAGTTGCAGGTAAGAGGCCTAACCTTACTCTTTCATTTTGATGGATTGAAAGTTCAGTTTAGGGCCAAAAATCTCAGAAACAGACCCTCCTTCATCTCTACGGCCGGGTCGCACTTTTTGGGCCAAAAAGTGCGACCTGGGACACAGGTTTTAGGGCAAAAACTGCGACATGGTCCAAAATTGGGCAGAAAACTGTGACCTGGGAGATGAGGGGTTTTGGTGTTGTTTTATGGCTGAGAGTTGGGTTTTTGTGTTTGGGTATGGTATTCCCGATCTGCATGCTGACAAAGATGATGTTTTTGTGCAGGTATGGAAGATTTATGGGTTAACTGGAGAGAGAGGGACCTGGGTACATTACGGGCAGAGATTTAGGTGGATCAGGGTGTCCATCGTGTGTTGGCCAGGTTTGGGGTTCTAAAGTTTTTGGAGAACCCATTGATGAGAGCAGGAGAGCCTTTTTTGGCCCGGATTATTAGTTACTGGGATCCAGAGCATGAGGTCTTTCTAGTTCAGGGGCACAGGATCGAACTGACAATCCAGGATGTGTATTTCTTGACAGGTCTCCCACCACTGGGGATGGTGGGAAACACGCAGCCAGTGTTACCGCGGGGGCGGCATATCATGGAGTTTGTGGAACGACATTGTCGACCGAGTCTCCAAGTCAAGGGGACTCAGATACCGATCAGGGATCTAGAGAGGCTACAGACCCTTGCAGTGGCCGCAGTTGTGCTGCATATCCTGGGCAACTAGGCATTCCATCACATCACCGGGGGGTAGATGATGCTTGTAGAGAGTGTGTTCAGTGGGACCTACTATGGGTGGGCCCAAATGATTTTTGCGTCGCTAAAGCGACAGTTGTCGCTCTGCAAGCGGCAAGTGAACCATGATTTCTCGTATGGGACTTTATTGTGCACCTTCTTCTTTGAGAAGATCCTGACCTTGCGGCCTCGTATACAGCTCCCAGATGGGGGCCCGAGAGAGCCCAGGATGCGCCGGTGGGGGCGGCTACCCTACAAAGGAGGAGGAGGGGCGGTCGGGCGAGTGTTTTGACCTGAGTTCTTTGCCCATTGGGATAATATGCCCTTATACATAGACAACTATCCCTATAGTGGGATGAGTTATTGTGGCGATCCGAACCTACCACTTCCGCCTGGTCGGGTATGGGGGCCCAATGGTAAGTTATAAGTAACTATTCTTTTATGGGCATGTTAAAGTTATTGAATAGTAGATATAGTACTGATTCATGTACTTTTGGTATGCAGATATAGCTCCGGTAAAACCGACCAGCTATATGGGACGCCCGGTAGCCTCGGGAGCTGCAGGGCCGAGTGGGTCAAGAGCAGCGCGTAATGAGGATGCGGCCGCCTTCCTGGAGGAAATCCACCGTAGATGTGAGACGTTGCTGATCAGAGTTTCAGAGCGCAGGTGGCAAGACTTAGACGACCAGTACGTGGAGGCACGCATTGGTCTTCCCTCAGAATGGCGAGGTGTCATGCGGTGCATGGCGATGGCCGGTTAAGGCATACGTGATCTACGGGCTGCAGGGGCAGAGCCATTGGCTCGGGATCCTCCAGATAGTGAGTAGGTGTGGGGCATGTGGTGCCCTCTAGTGTGTATGTAGGGGCAGGTGGTGCCCCCAGTTTTGAGTTGTTTGTAACATGCGATGGGCATGTCATATGTATTAGATTAGATGGACTCTAAACACTTGTTTTGCGACACATATTATGGATATGCATCATTTTTTAATGATTATAAATGTTATTGTCTTGTATGAAAATGCGTGTGATAAATGCCAATCTAGAACATGGTTTGCAATACTATCCACATAGTGATTCTGTTCTCGAGGTACATGGTTGAAAGTTATGGTTTCAAATGCACGTATCAATATTTTCACTTGTAAATAGCGTCTAAACAGCACAGGGTTATCCACACGATAAACACCATTTAGTTGCATGACAAGAAGTAGGGAATCCAAACGAACGTGTAGATGGAGGATGCGATGGAAGAGGGCATTGACTAAGAGACCACGCACTGCATCATAGTCGGCCTGATTGTTGGTGGCAGAACCAATGCAGACCCCGTTGGAGAGAACAAGGGAATGCGAGGGGGTGAAGATGGCCCAACCTGCCAAGGCTAGATTCCAGGAGTAATGACTTGCACCATCGGCATAATCGATAAAGGGTGTGGACGGGGGGTCCTGTGGAATGGTGTTACAAGACAACAAATGAGGGGAGGAGAAACAATGAAGACAGCGTGAGTGGGCAGAAGACATCGAGTGGCAACTGCGGGAGGGAGTGTAAGGAGCAAGATGACTATGACTCATATAAAAACTAGAGGGTGGTATATGAGGGCTATCGGAAGTATGGTGAGGACTCGGGCTGCGGAGGTCAACAGAGACACGGGTGGAGTGATCTCGGGTATGGGTAGAAAAGAGGTGGTTGGGCGAAACATCAGGGGAGGATGCAGGGGGACTGGGCTCTGAGTGTCTCACAGATGAGGATAGGTAAAGAATGGTTGTGGTAGACTCCATCATCTGAACATCAGGGGGGGAATGTCGATGGGGGCGGGTGGATCCTCAGGCTGGCCCGAAGCATACTGCGCGAGTATGGGAGAGGCGGATTGATTCTGTTCAACCTCATACTCTCGAACTACCTCTAAGGAGGCGTGGTAATGCGTCAGGTGAGGAGAATGGTGGGAGTAATGGCCATGAACACCGCACAAAGCACAGGGTTTTTTGGTGCGGAGAGTCTTGGGGTTCTTGGTTATGGATGAAGAAGGAAGGGAGGCTTCAGGGACCGTAGACTCAGGGAACGCGACTTTAACCATGGGCTGAATACGGTGCAACTCAGGACAAGCATGGGTGGCATGACCGGCGACATCACACAAGGCACAAGGCTTTGCAGGCAGAGGAGGGGCAGGTTCAGTCGTGGTGGTCTTGTCTTTGGGTGCCCCCTTGCGGGCTTTGCCTCTCTTCCCGGGATCCGTCACAATAGGAGAAGGGTCTTGTAGAGGTGCTGGGGGCACAGTGGCAATGGAGGAAGCGAGGGGGACCGGTTGAACCGGTGTCAAAGCCATGTAGGGTTTGGGGTGACCGGGAGGGGTAGCTGCTGGAGGATCAAGGTACCAGACTGGTATGCCCAAGGTCAGGTTAGGGAGAGAGAGGGTGGCCATGACGGGGACAAAATATACTCTGGGAGGGGGAGCCAGGAAAGGTATCTGCCCAGCCGGGTAATGACCAGGAGGGACGGCTTTGAGATGGTTAAGGCCTGGGGGAACCGATCCAGGAGGATAAAGGGGTTCAGGGATACCAGCTGTAGGGGGAGGGCCAGAAAGAGGAGGTCCGGCTGGCTGAGATGAATGGCTAGGAGCGGGTTGCGGAGGGCGAGGGGGAGGTTGCTGACTAGCCGAGGCAGGGCGCTTAAGGGTAGCCTGAGATGATTGCATCATGCAAACATTCGATAAGCTGGAATCAGTGATGGGAGGAGGAGCGAGATTAGGAAAATTTCCAAGCAGGGAGGAATCTTTGTAAACGCCAGGGGAGACACTGGTCACAGAATCGACGGTTTGCTTGTTGGCTATAGAAGAGATGGTCGTCTCAGGTGAGGTCTGAGATTTTGGCTCATGATACGTCAACTGGTCAATGGTGACTATCTTTCCATTATGGGGGAAAGACATCTTGCGGAAAACCGCGGATGGGACAGCAGACATAGCATAGGTGTAGCTTCGCCCCAATAGAATGTTGTAGTCTAGCGGGGCGTCGATGACTTCGACGTCAACGAAAACAGTCTTACTGACAAGGGTGATAGGAAAATTACGAAACAGGCCAATGGGCTGGGAGGCATGGCCATCCCACACTCGAAGGGTGATCATGAAAGGGGCCAACTTAGGGGATCCGAGTTGCTTCCAAACCGAAGCAGACATCACGTAGGTGGATGCCCGCTCATCAATTATACACTGGGAAATGTTGGTGTTCCGGATTTTGATTGGGATTTGGAAGGCGACGGAAGGAGGCAGAGGAGGATGGTCCGATTGAGTGGCATTGAAAACAATCATTTGGTCATCAGCAGGATCTACAGTGCCCACGGCAGATAGTAGAGCCTTCTTTTGGGAAGGGCATGAAGGGCACGGCCCCGGAGGAGTTCCGGTGTGGAGGGGGAAATGGCGACGGAGATTGCGAAATCGTCTACTATGCTATGCAAATGGCTCGGAAGCAGCGTTTCGATGTAGGGGTCCCTTAGGAATCTTGGTATGAACCTCAACTTTGGGTTGAGGGATATGTAAGGGGCCACTAAATGTCGAAAGCGGCTCTGTAGAACCTGAAGGACGAGGCTCGGGAGCAGACTGAGCAGGAGGCTTGGGGTACTCGCGAGACCGAGTTTGAAGGTGAAAGTCGATGATCGGGGAAGGATCGGAGTGCATCATAAGGATCTGGTGGTCAAAGGAACCAGAAAGGGAAGGGGGAGTGGCGACCTGGCTGTCAGGCAGTTGGGTAGCCACGAATCCTTGCTAAGGGAAAGGATCAGTAAACACAGTTGGCTGAGTAGTGGCCACATTAGGAGGAGCATGAGGGGAGGCATGTTATCCGCACAATGTGGCTTGAGACTCCCACATCTGCCACATCTGGGGTAAGAGGGGACAATCGTGGGTGTAATGACCATAAACACTGCAACATGAACAAGGCTTATTTGTGCGAAGCGGCCTGTCTAGCTTGGGCTGAGTGCCCTGTTGCTGGTTGGCAGTGTTAGGGTTAACACCAGGATTGGGTCCACGAGTACCAAGGGCAGATTGGTTTGGGTTGCCTCACTGCCTTCTTTGAGAAGAAGGGGGATTAGTCGCGCCCTGCTGTGCAAATACTTGCCCTGGAGGGGGCTGTAAGTGTTGTTGCGGGTTTGGAGGAGGCAAGGGAGATGGAAGCGGATATGCTGGAGGAGCTGGCGCACCAGGTTGCGGATAAAGGTAATGGTTAGGTTGGGCAACATTGAGGTAAGCAGGAGGTTGGGCAAAAGGAGGAGGCATGCCGTATCCTGGATACATGCTACCTGGAGGGGGAAGAGTGCTAGAGGTGTTGGCCCCTCCCTGGGGGAGACCATAGCCCATAGGAGGTTGAGCGTACGGATGGGAAAGGGCTCCAATGATACCGTCGGCATAATGAGATGCCCCCAGGGCGTTAGCGCCACCGGGCCTGGGGAGGTCAGGGAGAACGGTATAAACATAACCAGATTGAGCATAGATCATGTCATATTTCAAGGCTATTTGGAGGGCAGCTTCTTCGGTTTGAGGAAAGTGAGAGGCGACATCTTTGCCGATAGGAGCTAGGAGGGTGCGAAGGAACCAGTCCATGTAAACCCGATCTTCGAAGGGGGGGGCTCAACATAAGCACCGTCTTAGTCGCCATTCCTGAACATGGGCGGAAAGGCGGGTCGAAGAGGTTTGCTTGAATGAAGTCAAGAGCTCCGTGCCAGTATCGTATCGGAGAGGAAGCTGGAAATAAGACAAAAAGGCTTGGGCAAGGGTCACAAAGGTGGTATGGGAAGAGGTGGCTTGGTCAACATACCATTTAGAAGCTTCGCCGGTAAGCGTGCGTTGGAACAAACGAACACGGATGGAGTCATCGGTAATGGAATTGGAGGAACTCCACATGTGGAAATATCGGACATGATTGGTTGGATCTTCTCCATCAAGGCCTTCGAACTTAGGGATGTCGGAGGGAAGCTTGGTTGGCATAGCAGGCCAACCAACATCGTGGCGGATAGGGTCATTGATCAACTGATTGAAATCGGGGAGGCTGAGGCCTGCAATGTACGGTAGCAAGGGTATGGCTGAGGTAGTTCCTGTGGCGGTTTCGCTAGTAGTGGTATCGGCATTAGGGCCTGGAGCACCGCTAACGTTAGTCCCTGGACCAGACATAGTGAAGGTGACAGGGGGAGAACTAGGAGGAGAGGGAGAACCCAATGAATCAGAAGAGGAGTCAGAGTGCGGACTCGGAGGAGGACTGGCTCGACGACGAAGGGACGGAGCAAGTCGATCAACCGGAAACTGAGGGTGAAGGCCAAGAAGTCTCTAGGAAAGGCGTCTTGGGGGCGCAATGATGACGGGAAGAAGGAAACCGACAAGGGAAAACAAGGATAGAATCAAGTGAGGTCAAGCGCAGAAAATGTGCAGTGACAATTGATTTTAGAGTCTTTGCCAGGCGGTGTGAACCAGGTGCTTCTTCACTTAGGGTCAGTGTGTGGCGTGCGTTAATTTTAATTTTTAAACCCTTTCTGAATTGAGAGCAAGAAAATGTGTGATGCGTAACTGAAAATAAATCTGCAGAGAATAGTATATAATGCTGAAATAACAGAAAAATAACAGCTACTAATGCATTGCTTCAACCCAAGAAGGCGGGCCACTCAAAATTAATCTAAAAAAGGGCAAAAATCTAGTCAAAACACACTTAAAAAGAGGCCAATAGATCTAGGGTGAAAAGGGACAGGGATCTAAAGGATAAAGCTGCTGAAAAGAGGTGCAGATCACAACCAAGAGACAGAGGCAAGGTGGCTTGAAAAAAGGGAAGAAATCAGTAAAAAGCGGAAAGGACAGGGAGGAGGTCCTAAAGAGAGGTCCAAACAAAATGACAAGAGGTGATTTGAAAGGAAGGAAGGCTGATTTAAAGGGATCTGAGGAGGAGGTTCCAGATTTGAAAAAAGGAAGGCTGAAACTCTGAAAACAGACCGCTGAAACGGCTAAAACTCTACCACAAAAAGTGGAGGGTAATAAAGCCCTAGGGGGCTAGGTTCCCACTTAGATGAGTAAAAACATATCAAAACTAGGTCAAAGTGGGTTGAGATAGAGGCTGGAAAACCGTGACAGAAGCTTCAGCAAAAC
The DNA here is from genome assembly GCA_034641835.2 of Pinus albicaulis. Classification (NCBI taxonomy): domain Eukaryota; kingdom Viridiplantae; phylum Streptophyta; class Pinopsida; order Pinales; family Pinaceae; genus Pinus; species Pinus albicaulis. Next base: position 858,916,614 of record CM076577.1, on the reverse strand, counting down.
CCAGAAAAATTGCAGAAAAATCACTGAAAAATTGGCAGGTCGCTGGTTCTGACCTGTTTTCAGTGCAGGTCACAGAAAAGAGGCTGAAAAGTGCGACCTGGAGGTCCAGGTCGCAGGTTATGGGCCAAAAAGTGCAACCCCCCATTCCCAGTTGTCTTGGTAGGAGATTTTCAGAAAAGTTGTCGTCTCAGTTGCGGCTGGTGTCGCTTATCTGCGCAATAGGGCCAGAAACACACGAAAGTTAGAAATTTTAATGTTTTAGGGTTTTATGTGAGAAAAAAAACATAAAAATAGGAAAAATAAACAGCTGAAAAGAAACCCTAGGGTCTGAAGTAGCTGGATATGCAGGAATATGAAAAACGACAGCAGTCGTAATTTAAAACCCCTGTGGAGTCGCCATTTGTTAGTATGAATCCTTTGTCAAAGTGTATGAAAAAGGACCACTTTAGCTATGCGTAACTAATAGCCCTAACAACAAAAGTGGCTTCAAATATCTTCAGATCTGCAGTTAGTTGAACATAAAAGAGCTGCAAAAACCAGATCTATGCATGGAAAGATATTAAGCAGAAGAAATAAGGGTTTGCTCCATATACCAATAGACAAGAAAAGAACAATTTTTGAAAGAATTTTTATATTAATTGGGCACCTGGGAGGAAAAAAAGAAGGCGTATCCAATTCTCCTCAGTGGGATGGGTTCTTGGAAGTCCTCAACACTTCAGATCTAAGATTTCTCTCTCTTGTTGGTGTAAAAAACCTACACAAAGAATAGAACTCAAAGGGAGCTCACACATCAAATGGTAGAAAAGAGTGACCAAGTGTATACATCCAGAGTGATCTAATAGGCAACAAAAGGTGAAGAATTGTAGGAAAGACCCCCCTATTTATAACAAAATATTGGGTCATTCTAGATCTTGGTGCATGGGTTAACCAGATCTAGATCCACTTTTTATGGAATATTTTATTATATTTATTGGAGGGAAAAGGTATTTGACTTGGGTCAAATCCATTGATTTGTCAAAAATAAATAAATAAATGATTTATTTATCTTTTTAAGGAAGCGGTTAGAAGATAATCAAATAAATAATGATTTATTTAATTATTTAAGGAAGTAGTTGAAAGATAATTAAATAAATAATGATTTATTTAATTATTTGTGGGTGATTTGGTCATATTTAACAAGGAATATTATCTAAATAAGATTTAAATAATTATTCCTGGAAAATAATAAGATAAATAAAGGTTTATCTAATTAATTTCTTTGTTTTTGGGTTAAACATGACTGGGAATAATAATTAAATTATGGTTTAATTAATTATTCCATGAGAAAAATTAAACAAAATAGGTTTGTTTAATATTTCCTTTTGGGGTTTCCTGTTTAGACCATAAACAACCTAATAAATGTGGTTTATTAAGTTATTTTACATAGTGAAAGCAATTTTACTTAGGGTAAAATTGGTCTTACATAGTGTACTTGGGTCCATCTAATGATGATAAGTTAGATGACCAAAAAATGGTGTAACAAATTATAACGTGATTTAAAACATTAAATATCAACAAAATCGTTTAAAGGATATTGAAAGGAAAAAGGTGATGGAAGATAGAAAGTGCCTTACTTAAATGCTCTAAGGATTTTTCAATAGTTGCTCCAAAAGCTTCACTTCAAGGCCCTTCAAGATCGTCTCCAACAATGCTATACCATCAGCTTCAACAATGTTGCTCAAAAAATATCCTCAAGGTCTTCACAACAAGTTTACTAGAAGTTGCTCCAACAATATATTCAATAAGGTCTTCATTGTCAACTCGTCTCTTGTTTGGGTGCCTTAATGTGCAATGACATGTTTCCAGGACTGAATTCAATGCAAGGCATATTTGAAACACTAACTCTGTCTTCTGGTGTCTTATTAGAAATTATTTCAATTTTCATTTTGTGTTTTCAAGTTAGATATTTTTTCAAGTTTTTACATTTATAATTTTATTGCAATGTGGTAGACTGATCAGAGCAGTGCAGGAAAAACCCCGAGACGGGATGATCGCAGAAAGAGGCCAACAAAAGAACATGTAAAGTGCCAGCATTGCTCTATCTTCAGGTATTTTAGTTATTTACATAATTGAAATAATATTAATTTTGTTCAAATATACAGACACCTAGCCATGGTACGCCTGATGATTCCCTCTTTAAGGAAGAGCTTTCTTCATCCCTATCTCCAGTGTCTTGTTGCGAAAAAAGGCATGAGATGCAAGATTGGAATTTAATACTTTGATAGATGCACCTCAAACACCTGAAACAGAAGAGAGGATAAAACAACTTATGAGCCAGCTGGAAAGATATTAGGTAATAATAAAAAGTCAAAAGGATATTTTTTTTTTCTGCATGAGATGAATTGTGATAGTTTGATTTTTAATTTTTACATTGACTAAAATAACAAAAAGTTCTTTTGTATGTAGCATTTTTTGGCACTTGCTGAACCCTGTGTTGGTGGTAGTGGGACACAAGAGTGAGAGATTTACCAACAACCCTCTCGTACAAGTTCTGATCCTTTAGGTGCCAGCCAAGAAACACACCCTGCCCAAGCAGACACCCAGCCAACCACTAAACGTGTTGGCAATGATGAGGCTGATGTGGCCAACTAAATTATTGGGTTTCCTGGAGCTACACATGTCAGATCCATAGGGACCATTAATGGAAATTTGTTGGTGAATGATGAAGGTGTCCCTATAAAGCATGTACAACTCCCACGTAAATTTTAATATTTTAACTATTTCATGTACTTTATCTAAAACATATTTATCATGATTTTTATTGTTAAATTAATGATAATATCCTTTTGTTTTCTATAGGAAACAATGAGTTCTACAGGTTTCTAGAGAGCCATGCGTTGGTAATTTTTGGCCCAACCATATGCACAGGGTGGAATTCCCAGAATTCCAACCTGAAAAAAGAACTTCTAGATTATCTAGAAGCCCTATTTCTGGTCAGCACATTTGACAGAACAACGATGGCCTGGGTAGTCGGCAAATATTTGAAATATACCAGGGACACCTATAGGATAAAATTTCAATTTAACCCTATATATGAGTGTCCTCTCACAGTTCCAGAGAGTGAGTGGAGAGCACTCATCCATGATAGAAAAGAGAAAAGGGCAAATAAAGAAGGAAAAATGCCAACTAGACCCACAAGGTAAATTACAACTTTAATTCAATAGCTTTAATTTTCTCTATGTCTAAAATAAAAGTGTGCTACGTCATATCTGACTTCAATATTTTGATGCTAGGTTTCCTGATACCTCAAAGGAAACCAAGGCTAGGATTGAAAAAAAGGGCCATCACAAGCTAGGCCAGGGTGGCTACTTGAAATTAGCCGCAATAATTGTAATTAAGTAGCTAAACATCTTATAATTAACTTTATCGCCTTCCAACATTTTTGTAATCCTATCAAATATGATTAAAAATACACAATCATATGTAATGTAGGGTGATGAATTCGGAACAAAAACTACAGAGTAAGATAAAAATATCACTTTCCATTTCGGCTATCAAGCTGTAGTCGAACGTCGCAGAAGCTTGGGGCAGGTCCCAAGATCTAGAATGCCTGATAAGGTAAAACATTAACCTTTCAATATGTTTGTTTTCATCCATAAATTTAATTTCTAACAATTTTTTTTAAATCAGGGGAGCAACACTACCGATGAGGCAAATAACCTAGTTTTAGAGCCAGATGTAGATGATCCTCACGTGCAACCTGATCATTGTAGTGGGGACCAGGCCGACAATGCTACTATCAGTGAGGGCCGTGATGGAAATTAATTTCCACTTATATTTTTTTCTAATTATACCTTGATGGTTGTCCTTATAACGTTTTTTGTTTAAATGAAAGAGAATGTTTCCCTTAAGGATCTTACCACTAGAGAGGAAGACAGGGCAATAGTCCCAACGGCGACAACTAGTGCACCAGGTAAATAATCTCATTGCAATTTTTTTTATTAATATTACCGAACTAGTTCAATCATATTTAAAAACTGAAAATTAAAATTTAATATTATCTGTTTTTGTAGGCGATGCCCTGTCATTAGATGAGGCCAGACATCGTGACTACTCAACTAGGTCAGCGGAGACAACTGGTGCACCAATTAAATAATCTCATTGTAATTTTTTTATTAATATTACTGAACTAGTTCAATGATATTTAAAAGCTGACAATTAAAATTTAATATTATCTGTTTTTGTAGGCGATGCCCCATCACTGGATGAGACCAGACATGATGACTATGCAACTAGGTCAGCGGCGACAACTGGTGCACTAGGTAAATAATCTCATTGAATTTTTTTTTATTAATATTACTCAACTAGTTCAATGATAGTTAAAAACTGACAATTAAAATTTAATATTATCTGTTTTTGTAGGCGATGCCCCATCACTGGATGAGACCAGACATCGTGACTAGGCAACTAGGTCAGCAGTGCGGGTCGAAAGGCATGAAAGAGGAGCAGAGGACGATGATATTGATGATGTAATTAGGAGCTTTAGAAATAGGAAGAAGAAAAAAAAAATTTGGTAATGTAAAATATTATATTATTATAAGACAAACGTTACCATACTTGGAACGTTTTTTGCATTATATAAAAAACTCATTTATCATACTATTTTTATGTCAAGCATTAATTTCATTGTTTCCTTGCATACTTTTTGTTGAATTTTTTTTTTATTAGTTATTGAATATTTTTTTTTATGCTCATGAAAGTAAAAAATGAAATATAGATTAGGTATTGGGGAATTGAGAGTGATGTGAGGGGGGGAGGGGCCATAAGAGCTTCCACCTTCACATGGTTGGCCATGTTTAGTAGAGAATAATTTATTGGAGTGATTTAATCTTGGAGCAAACCTCCCTCGATCCAGCGTAGCAACAAAAAATTCACTTTTGACTTAGTTGCTACTCTTCCAGATCGTGGGAGGCTTGTTCCAAGTTCATGCGACTCCAATAAATTGTTCTTGAAATGAAGAGGAGCTTATTCAGGTATGTTTTGACATTTTCAACATATGTTCTAACATTATCATAAGAATTCATCTTAGAGTAAAAATACTACATGAATTACTTGTATTTATTGTATAGATAATGATGGATTTTTATTGACTTGGCAGTGCAGGTACACATCCTCTTGCATCATGAGCAATACAACTTTTCAACCAGGGTCATGTCCAAGATATTTTTTATTGTGCGCTTGACCAGGTTCGTAATGTCACATTTTTTAAGTTCCTTTACAGTTCATAATTCAATACTAAGCTTTTTCATGATTATTATCTAGGTTTTTGTATGTGTTTTTTCATCTATTTGATTGTAAGAAACTCTGCATGTTTCCTATTGTTCACTATGATTTCTCCCATTACCACTCCCAGGATGAATCCAAATTTATTTTTACATAGGTTACTTTATTGTTACTATGATTTCTCCATTTATGATTTCATAGGTTACATCTTGTAAAGTTGTCCATCTGAGGTTGGTGATGAGCTTTAGTTCTCTAGATTTGGGGCTTTTATGATATTTTCTCCCTCATGTCATTCCTGCATCACCTCGTTGTTTGAGCATGCCAATTGTCTACCACTTGTACCAATTGGCACATGTCAATCCCTGAGTGGTGCCACATTTCACCTATTTTCAGTGAGAGTTTAGGGTTTCTCTAACATAGCTTCAGAAATCCGATTCAGTGCCTGCTTGAATATCGTCACATAATACTCATGGTTTGGATTGATGAGCATGTTCTGAATGGTTGGTTGATTCATAAGAACCACCCATATAGTCATCTTTAGATATTTCAGAAGTTTTCTCGGGTTTCATTTTTCATCGTTTCTAGTGGGTGGGATGGTGTGGGGTGATCCATCAATACTGGTGCTCTTGTAGTAGGGAACCTGAAGGCAACCTGAAGGTAGCGAGAGACACTGGTTAAAGATTGTTTTGTGTTGGCCTTAATATAGTCATGATTTCTTTCTATTTCTTAATGCAAATATATAGTCCGGTCTCATTAAAATGAGGATTATGGTTGTATTTCTCTTTGGTTGTTTCTCTATTAATGCTCCAGAAGTTTCCAAAAGTTCCGATAGTTTTTTAGTTTGCCTGTTACAACTTAAAAGTGGTTTTTAGCAATGGCAGTCATGTTTTTTAAGGTTCATACTAATATGAAGATCTTGTAATTCTATATTCAGGATAAGATAATATGGCCTCTGCTTTGGGCAGTATGACAACAATTGCCACATCTACCTCATTGGGTAACAATGGAAAGGGGAATAATTTGGGTGCAATGTTTGATAATTATGGCAAACAATTGTCTTCTCTTTCAGATTTTTCACCCATTTCCTTTAATCGCTCAAGCAGAAGAAGGACTCTGAGATTACGTGACAGAGAGAAGGTAGCTAATACAAGAGCTATGTAAAAGGAGTTGTACTTCAACAAGGATGGCTCAGTGACAAAGAAATTGCAGGTCAGAGAAAAAATTATGTTTAAAGGAAGGTCACCTGCACATGAAACTTCACTATGGTGGATCTTTCCTTGTAATCTTATATTCGATTTTAATGTGTTATTTTAATTTTTCATGGAGGGTTGTTTTGGCATATGGTCTGGAATTCAAATGCACACTTACTAAAAGCATTTTCAATTTGTCTTATAGGCGATGTGAACAAACTTGCTGATCTTGTTGGAGTCACCCTTGGGGCGAAGGGAAAAATGTTATCTTGGAGAGCAAGCATGGTTCTCTGAAAATAGTTAATGATGGTGTGACAGTAGCTAAGGAGGTAATTTGTAGATGTGTGCTCTGGTTTTCTTTTTAACGTTGTACTAGTTCCCCCTCTTAAATGCCTGCCTTTACACTTTGTGATAAAAATAAATATTAACACATTTAGAGTCATTTTCCATCACATGCAATTCTGCAACATCATCTACCTACCCTACCTACTTTACTCTACCATTTTTCTTCTTTATTAGGGTGCACTTAGATTGGCAAACCCTTATCACACTTTTTTCTATTTTACATGTAGAAATATATCTAAGTCTAACCTTATTATATCGAAGGGCTCATATTAAGCTATTGAGCTCCTTTTATTTATTCTACCTATGTACTTATCTGCCAATATTAAACAGTTTGGTCAGATTTTGTTCTCTATCTCTAAAACATGAAATTGAAAGATGAAATAGCCAAGCTTAAACTGTTTGACTATTCATAAATTGTGGCATAGGGTACAAGTTGCACACAATTTTATTTATTACATAAGAGCAAAAAGTAGTGGCATTTAGACTTGCACACTTTCCTTGGCCTTTCTTTTGGTGGGGTTCATTTTCTTTTACTTTTTTGGCCATTTTTATTATTTTTACCCTTCGATTTTTCTTTTAGGGTATAGCCTCTTTACATTTTTTAAATTTTTTTGATTTTTTGATAATATGGAAGACCTTTGCAACAAGAAAAGGTATGAACATATTACGTAGCCCATCAAGTCAATCATGAAATACGACACCTATTGGTATAGGAGTTTAACACTAACTATGTTATCACTCATATTTTTCATGAAGTTGTAGAGAAGAGGAAAGGGGTCTGAGGTAACCGCGAACCAATCTTTTAGGTACATAATCTAGCCAATCTGTACCCAGAGAGGGCTCTCTCTTTAAAATTTAGCTTTGTTTTGAAAGATATTAGGCTAGTTATAAAGTTGAATGGTTTTGATTGAATTTAGGTGGTGGAATTTGATAGTTGAGAGCAAGATTGAAGTAATTCAGGCCATTGGGCTATGGAGTCAAAAAGATGGCTTCACTGGATTAAGCTTCTAAACAAAAGATGGTTTTACAGGGCAAGATAATTAAATAGAGAACAATTTTAGATCTTTGAAGTGAATCATATGGAATTAAAATTGATGAAAGGAAATTAAGAATCTTTCAACACATTCAAAGAGGGAAAATGAGTGATTATCAATAAAGATCATTCAAGTATTCTTTACTAAATAATCAAAACGCTTAAACTAGTAAAACAAGAGAAATTAAGAATTCACTGTTTAAAACCAGTTTAGAAGAAAAAAATTAGAATAACGATGATTAAAATCAGAATACACTTAAGCACTTTCTGATTTACTCTTTTTCATTAGCTATTCATAAATGAAAACACAGTGATATGATAAACATATATAAAGACTTTAAAACACAAGAGAAAAATGACTTATTGATCTGTAGTTTGACACATGAATCCTGTAAAAAGTCTTTCGCATCAATTCATCATCCAGCAAGCCACAAAAAATTTCTCTAATAGCTCTTTAATCCAAAAAAGTCAATATTACAGAAAAGTATAATAATCCACCCTCAATACTCTAATTGAGGGAGTATTTATACAAAAAATTATCAAAAATATGTCATAACAAATTGAGATATAATCTAGGGTGACTCATGAATACGTTACAATAAAAATAGAGACAAATGGTCTCATAGATAAGATAAAAAGTAACTGATGTTGTGTTGTTTCCTTCTTTTGATAATGTGCTGGAGGCAGGCCCTATGTTTTGGCCCGTTGCTGTCATCCTCAGTAATTCTGTTCTGACTGCCTTTCTTTACTGATACTCTTTGTTTTCACTGATACACTTTGACCTTTGTTTATCCTTTTTATCATGGTATACTGTAGTAAATAGGAAAAATTTCATATAAGGATAAATTTTACAAAATTTCCAACAATCCTTCCCACCATTTATCTTCTGGTATTCTGGTCTATTGAAGTTTTCTCAATGTTTCATCGGCCTCAGTATATCTAAAAAAGGTAGGCTGAATTGGACACAAATGCTTTACTTCATGCTCAAGATAAAATAAATTTTCCAATCTGTCACGAATATTTTTTCCTGTTGGCAATGCTGCTTCTGATGTACTGGTTGAAGAATTGGCCTGATTTTCAGCATACTTGTCCAATTTTTCAACATAGATTTCAAGGTCCATTAGTTTATCCTCTGAAACTATAGGACTAAGCAATCCTTTTTTCAACAAAATATCAAATCTTTCTCTGAAGGCAATGATTTCTTCTTACATATATGAGCACATTCATTCTAGATTCTGCATAAGAGTTCTCTTAGTAAAAACTCTTTTTATTTCCAAAATTGTTCCGGTCCTGTCTTGAATACCAAGTTCTGCAAGTTGGTATCTAGTTTGAGTGTTTAGAAACTGTATGATTTGATTGGCTTCCTCAGGCCTATTTCCCAATTCTTCTCTTGTACTTTGAACTTATTCTATAGCAAATTTGACTAAATCATTATGTTCATACATAATCTAAATTGAAGACCAGACATCCTTTATTGATTGGATAATGTTGTCCCAAAGAATTTCATTTATTTCCTTTAAAGGTTTCTCCAATGTGAGATCATTTTCCAATGCTTTAACAAATTTTTCTAAATGAGTAAGCTGTAACTTTGTGTGCTGGAGTTCTATTACTTGAAGTTTCAATTCTTTCATTGACTTTATTAATTCTTTAGAACTCAAATTGGAAGTATTTACCTGTTATAGCTCTGTTGGCTGACCTGTTGTGGATGTACTTGTACCTGTAATTGCCTCTGTTATTGATGCTGGAATAGTAGACTGCTTGTTATTTAATGCCTGTTCAAGTTCTTTTTCTGTTTCATTTAGTTACTCATTCACTTTCAAAAGAAATTACATAATTTCTTCTTCATATTTTTTCTTTATCATCTCTTCAGTTTGTGGATGTCTTGAAGCTGGCAATTTCAACTGCTTTCTCAAAGCTGCAATATCATCATATTTTTTCTTGATTAGGGCCTCTATACCTTTGACATCTTTAGGATTGTGACCTAATCCAATGATTATTTCCTCCAATGTCTTTATCCTGTTTTCTTTGGCCTGAGAAGAGGCTTTTTCAAGCTGCAATTGTGCATTAGTGTTCTCCAAAGAATCCTGCAACTTCTGAGTTTCCATTGCTTTACCGGTCATAGTAGAATAGATCATTTCACCAGTCTACTTATGTAACTCAATCTAATCTAAAGGATGAATATCCTTTGCTAAGACTTCAAAATTTGTTCTAATATAATCTGCAGTTGTTTGAGGCTACTGCATTTTTGGTTTGAAGTGACTCATTATCATTTTTCCTTGCTGAATGTCATAAGTTGACATCAATCTTTATTGATTCTTAGGAGCCATATTCAAATACTGATTGTAAACCTAGAGTCCTAGTGGATTATTCCTGGCTTTTATATTGATAAATGTTTTATTTATATCTCCTGCATCTTTAACTGGTGGTTTGAAAGAAGATATTTCAACACTTTGTTGCTTTTGCAGCTCTTTTCTTTTTAAAGTAGTGGATGCCCCACTGACTGTACCTAGTTTTTGACTATCCAAATCTTCTCTCTGGCTATCAGAAATTTCCTGAACAAAATCTACTTCTCGAACAGGATTTAATTTTTGTCTTTTAGCATGAAGCTGTTCTGAAGATCCACCAACAGGGGTAGCAACTTCAGCATCTCTCTTGTTCCCTTTTTCTATATTGATAGGAGTTTGTAAAATTGAAATTTCTGGCTCATTGATCTGAATAAGAGGAATTTGTACTTGACCCTGTTCTTTAGAAGTCTCAGGTTGCTCTGTCATTGTGAATTTTTCAAATACTTGTATGTGAGGCTCCTTTTCTTTTCCTTTAGATTGTACTGTGGCCAATGCACTGATCTCCTATCAATTTTGCTGAAAAGTCCCTGCAGAAGAAGGACCAATACCTGGTATCTACACCTATCCAAAAGATTCTAGGTCAAGTATTTTCTCAAGGTATTTCATTACATTTTCAACATTGACCTGCTCACTATCCTGTTCTACCAATGTTCCTTTCATCCATTCATCCATATTGGCATATTGTTCAATTTCTGGAATTTTGTGATGAATGTATGGTGATAGTTTATTTTTCATTCTTCTATCATAGATAAAGCTATTTAGGTCATAAGGCCCCCAATAATTTTTTTTTTGTAATTTGAGATAGTCTTCTAAGATTCTTTCTCCTTCCTTTCCAACATCTCTAGAGTTACAAACAAAGGGACCTAATTGAATTTTGATCCTAAGTTGAGCCTTTTTCTTTGCATTGTAGAAATGAACTATATCTGAGTTAATCATATGCCTGAAATACTCTAGTTCAAAGAGTCTCGTGGGGAAATATTTGGGAAACTTGAATGGGCACAATTCACATCCATATATTCTGATCTCAATGTGATTTTGATACAAGTACCAGCCACCTACCCTATATTGTTTTGAGAGCTGTAGAATTTTATTGATTTCATTATTGACTCTAGGAGGGGAAACTCTTGTTAACAAAGTGGTTGTAGGGTGTACAAATAGGTCAATAAACTCATTATAGGAGTAAGGAGAATCAGAGGAATTATGGGTGATGGCAGACCAAAATATCACAGACGTAGGATTTCCTTTGGCATCAAGTTTCTGAACATGGAAAGGGAAACTCTTTGATTGGTAATAAATCATGAGATGATATATAACAGAAGAATATTTGAACACTTTTTCATTCTCAAATCTCATGAACTGATCATGGATTTTATCAGCAATGTAGGATGAAAAATCATACTTGACAGTAGGGGACTATCAAGGGGTAAATATAGACAACAATACTAGGGTTAATTGATCAACATATTCACTAGTATTGAAACCCATGATAAAGGATATCATATTCAGAATAAGCCTGCCCACATCAGTGAAAAAAATTTAGCCATAGGGGGGAGGGCCTTTGGGCTGATGCTCTTGTAACATGAAGGTTTGACAAATGCGATTTAACTCTTCATGGGACAAATTGGCAGAATTTTCAAGTAATTCTACCATGGACAGGGGAGTGAGGGCTTGAATAGGTTGAAATTGCAGCATTTCATTTATCGACTGAGTAGCGATTGGGAAAATGATGTTCTGACTCAAGGACAAAACTGCTCTTTGATTGGGGTCATAGTTTTCATGGCAATAATGAATAACTTAGGAAAAATATGGACTGAGGGGAGAAGATACATGGGGAGATTGGATTCCCATAATCTAATAATATCATAACCATTTATAAAGTTATCTTTGCAGCGGCAAAAGGTTCGAAGAGGGTTATCACTAAGAATGAAAATCTCTATTTGCTAGGGGCAGATAGTCTAAATCTCTCTGAGGGGCATTCAAAGGTGCGACGTTCAGAGCCACTGGAACCTCCATTTCTGGTTCTTGTGGATTCAAAAATGAATTTGGGGTTTTTGTGAGGAAAAAACACGATTACAAGTTTTGGGAATGCAATTTACAATTCTAGGGATTGAATAAGACCAAATTAAACTCTATTTCTGTCTTTCGTGTGGAATATAAAACAAAAGCTGGGATTTCATAGAGTTTTAACGGGAATTGGGGTAAATACTTGTTTTTTGGGAGATGAACAGTGATTAAACAGGTACAGACTATGGCGTATGAACTCTGGATTACTGGTATGCAATTGTCTTCAGCAAAATACAGTTGATGGCGTTTGACAGTTTGTTTTTGATATTCTCTTCATGAGACTTTGGTCGTTCACAGAATAATGAAAATGACACGGGAAAAATTGTTTTATTCAGAAATTCCAAAGTGTGACAGGGTTTTTCTTATTTATTTAATGGATGAAGTCAGCAGGTACGGAGGATGAGTCATGGGAGGCAAGCGGTAAGCGGTTTCCATCCCATCTCTTTTGGGGAAAAGTGGTTTTGGGCGGAGAGCGAGCGATTCCATAGAATGATTGACGCATGGCATGGCACTATTTGAAAACCGTCAGGCCATCGCGCGTCACTGTTCGGATGCGGATGGCTAGCGATATCATTAATAACCGTTGATCTCATATGGGTTGATCGAACGACAATGGGGACGTGGAAGTGATGGGGATTTAATATGGAGGGCCTGATGCAATTAAACGTTAATTAATCTCATCAGGGGGAATCTGATTGGCAGAGTTAATTAATCGTGAGGATTAATCAATTTGTTTATAAAAATGCAGGAAAGTGGTCGGGAAATGATTTAAACAAGGTTAGCGGTTAAGGGAGGTATTGGGGATTTTACAAAGGGCTTATAGTTTTAACCTTGGGAAATGGAGTCGGGGGATTAAAATACACAGGGGAAGAATTATTTTTGTATTAAAACACAGAATAAAAAATGTTTTAATTATTTTTCCAATATATTTTTATTATATGATAATTAAATAAGATTAATCTAATTACCATAGGGGGAGGAATTTAATATTACGATATATTTAGCCAAAGGGGGCATAAAGTGGGCTTTTTATTTAAACACGTGGGAATAAATAACTTTGGATAAAATTTATTAATGGGTTTTTGGGGATATTATATAAAAAGGAGTTATATATAATAGGAAAAGGTTATTTTTGTAAGGATTTAATACATAAAATCAATGTTAATATGACAACGGGACAATGTAAACTCAAAATACATTAATATAACTAAGAAAGTGAAGATTTAAAAGAAAATTGCATTATAATCACTTCATCACTTAGACTTGGAATAAAATGTGATTTTGAGGGTTTTTATGAAATAATGCATAATTTTCCCAAGTAAAATGGGATTTTACTTAGGAAGAGATGTTTAGAAAAGATGTTTTTCTTTGAATTTCTTGCAGTATAGTGTCTGCCTTTGCACTTTGTGATGAAAGTAAATATTAACACATTTAGAGTCATTTTCCATCACATGCAATTCTGCAACATCATCTACCTACCCTACCTACTTTACTCGACCATTTTCTTTTCTTTATTAGGGTGCACTGAGACTGGCAAACCCTTATCACACTTTCTTTTCTTTTACATGTATAAATCTATCTAATTCTAACCTTATTACATCCAAGGGCTGAGATTAAGCTATTGAGCTCCTTTTATTTACTATACATATCTACTTATCTGCCAAGATTAAACATTTTGGTCAGATTTTATTCTCTATCTCTAAGACATGAAATTGAAAGATGAAATAGCCAAGCTTAAACTGTTTGACTATTCATAAATTGTGGCATAGGATACAAGTTGCACACAATTTTATTTGTTACATAAGAGAAAAAAGTAATGGCATTTACACTTGCACACTTTCCTTCGGCTTTCTTTTGGTGGGGTTCATTTTCTTTTACATTTTTGGCCATTTTTATTCATTTTACACTTTGATTTTTCTTTTAGGGTATACCCTCTTTACATTTTTTATTTTTTTTTTATTTTTTGATAATATGGAAAAACTTTGCAACAAGAAAAGGTATGAACATATTACGTAGCCCATCAAGTCAATCATGAAATATGACACCTATTGGTATAGGAGTCTAACACTGGCTCCACTTGGGGATGGATTTTCCTGGTGAAAATTCAAGAAAAACAGGTTAGTTTTCCTCATCCATTGACCTTGGTGAACCTGTAAATGTCTTATGTCTTCTGCAAATTGAAATTTGATCTGAAACTAAAACAAAACACAAAAGTTTTCAAACCAACTTAATGAAAAACTAGCTGAAAATTGAAAACTAAAAAAAAATGCTCAAAATTCTGAGCTTATTGGCACTCATCTACCTACTCAATCTACTAAAAATCTTATTGAATCAGGTAACACAAAATTGCCAATGAATCCAATCAAGTAGCTGTAACAATAAATGGATAACTTGATTGCTTGTGATCAAAATTGGAAGTATATTATGATCATGTGCCTTTATAATAAATGATATGATGTATAGAGGTCACTTTTGATGTATTTGATCCTTATAGAGAAAACATGTTTGCAGATTTGGGCTAAAAACATTCTCCATATAATATGATATAGGATCAATAAAAGTATGATGTATGTTATTTAATTCTAGGCCTTCAATGACTGGTTGCTTAGTTGTATTCTGAATATTAAGCCTTGAAACTATTTCTTCTATCTTGTGTTTGAAAGAATAATCATCCTCAATATGCAAGTCAAAAGATAGTACAATTTCCTCTTGCTTAGGAGAACGAAGATTTTCAAAGAATTCTTTAGGATTTTAGAAATTGTATGACTGAATTTGAGAATGCAAAAGTTTAATTTCATTTTCATAATTTTCAGAAATTATCTCAAGAACACATATTTTCAGTTTGGGAGAATATTTTCTTGATTTCAGAAGAAGAATAAAGCTCTTAAAAAATCCTCATCAAGCTGAAGTTCTAATATCTCATCCCTCAAAATAGCTAGTGATTGTTTTGTGAAATTATCATAATTATCATCATACTGATCATGTAATTCTAAAAAATCTTCTAAGAACCTTCATTTTCTTAGGAATAGGTCATTTTGTAATAGCTTGCATCTTTTGAGGGTCCAACTTCACTCCTTCCTTTAAAACAATATGAACCAAATACTCAAATTCTTATTTCCCAAAAGCACATTTGGATATTTTTACATAAAAATGATTGTTCTCAATAATTTATATAACTTTTCCACATGTTTAATAGTGTGGTATTCCCATGATTTATTATAAATATGTGTATTATCAAAGAAAACCAACACAAATTTTATAAGATGGGATCAAACAAAATTGTTCTTAAGTCGAGCCCATCGGACTTCAAATGGCGATAAACCATAATTCAAACAAAATTCGTGTTCCAAAATAGCCTGCTGACATCGGCCAATTTTGTGACGCGAAAACCAAATGAATTCCGCCCTAATATTTTTCGGGTCCGATGTTGGGCTGGCGTACGGAGGTAGAGTTGTGATGCGAATTTCTTATCAAATTCACCCTAATCTTTTTCGGGTCCAGATTTCCACTACACGAGCGGCCCAAAAAAAGATTCGCTCCAATCAATTTCTGCCACGTGTCCTCAATCAGAACTTTCCCTGCTCCCAGCTGCGGGTGCATTCGATGGAGTTTAAGGCGATGGGACATGGATGTGGTGATTTCACATCAATCACATTAGGTTTTAACGTTGTTCAATTAAGTTCCACGGTTTTCACATCTAATCGAATTAATTTTTAACACTGTTCAAGATCGGACCTCCACTCCTGTTAGTGATTCCGCATGCTCCAATATGATCCGGCCTTCGGCTCTCATTAATGATCAGAGATTAATTATGACGACCGTCCTTCAATTGCATTGCAGTCGGGTCGATAAAATGGCATTTTGCTATGGTTTTTCAGATGAGCCAGTTGCTGGGTTACACTACCCGCTCACTATGACGAGAAGGAGAAGTGGCTAGCTGAACTGCTGTGTAGACCTTGCTGCATATATGCATTTCTCTCAGTCTGGTCCTTGTCTATCTTCCTCTGTTTCTTGGAATTCTACTTCTTCGTCTCCTCTTGTGCCCACTGCTAGTGAGACTGCACCCATGCCTCGCATGCATCAAAGGATGCGTTTCCATAGGGGGAGCACTAGAGGTCAACTCCTGCGCACTCCCTCCAGCCCCTCAACCGAGTTTTCTTCCGGCCAGTCTAGTGATTATTACAGAGGTCACTATCCAAATACTAGGAGTGGGCGGGGCCGGGTTATAGGATCTGGCCACCGTATGGATTCCCCTGCTCCTCGTTTCCTCACCGCTAGTTCACCTTCTCCCACGACGTGCACTGCACAATTTTCCTTTAATTGCTCTCTCAACTGCCCATGAATTATAGCTTCAGTCACTGTGGTTTTCTGCGAGGAGGCCCAAATAGAGGAAGAATGCACCCATCCGGCGGGTCTGAGCTCGGAAAAAACCGGCCAGCATTCGGGCCTTTAGGAGGGGAGCCGTGGCATGAATGTGGAGGTAGCACTTAGTGATCCTAGACCTTCCGAAGGATGGTGCCGAATCGTTGAGAAGCCGGAGGAGTAGTTTGGTTAATATATTTTTCTTGCTTCCCGGCCCACTTAATTGGGCTGCTTTTAGATTATTTTACTGTGCTGGACCTTTGTAATATTTTTTAATTCTGTAAATTAAAAACTCAAGACTGGTTTCCCTGTATGAGTGCAGTCTTCTTAACTTTTTGATTTTTTGATGACAAATTTGCCATGAGTCCGGGCAATTATTTTGGCTTCGGTGTAATTTTATTCCCACTGTTAATAGATTAAATTTACTTAGAAAAACAATTCTTTCCCTGTTTCTATTTTAAACCTGTTTTTTGAAATACAGAGCCATGTTTATATGGTCTACGTATTATACTGTTTCTCTGTATATCTAGTACAGGAACCTTTTTGCTATGAACAGGGTGGATGTTGTAGCGGGCTAGTAATGGAAACAAGTGAGCCTAAACCTTACATCTCGGATGCAATAGATGGTTACCAATTTTGGAATCAAACGAGCCTGATCTTACAACCGAGCCTGGGTTTCTGCAGATGGTTATCACACTCCTCACATGATTAGCATTTTTCTCTATTCAAGGATTTTGGGTACTTTAATTTGTATTTAGAACAATGGATGTCAGTACTCTATTTGTTGCTTTACTATTCTACATACTGCTATTTCACTTTCTTATAGATGCCTCGGGCATATTTGGATGCTTTCTTAGATTTGCCGATAATCTCCATGTGGACCGTTATTGGGTTTTATATCATGTCCCTGTATGTGACATGGGGTATTTTTCTATCATTGTCTAGGGTGGGACTTCCACTTTTCTGGATGGATATTTGGGTTCCAATCTTCAGATGTGAAAATGTAATGACTTCATGGACTATTTTACTTCATATAATATATTCAAAACAACGTTTTTTTTCTTGTGAAAAAAAAATGATTAATGTGTATCACTCTGCGTTCAACATTAGTGATGTTGGTCTATGTTGTTGGTTTATTGATATGGTCTGATGGTCTTTTTATATTTTGGACATATCACACTCCTCACATGATTAGTTTTTTTCTCTGTTCAAGGATTTTGGGTACTTTAATTTGTATTTGGAACAATGGACATCGGTACTCTATCTGTTGCTTTACTATTCTACATACTGCTATTTCACTTTCTTATAGATGCCTCGGGCATATTTGGATGCTTTCTCAGATTGTCGATAATCTCCATGTGGACCGTTACTTGGTTTTATATCAAGTCCCTGTATGTGACATGGGGTATTTATCTATCACTGTCTGGGGTGGGACTTCCACATTTCTGGATGGATATTTGGGTTCCAATCTTCAGATGTGAAAATGTAATGACTTCATGGACTGTTTTACTTCATATAATATATTCAAAACAACGTTTTTCTCTTGTGAAAAAAAAAATGATTAATGTTTATCACTCTGCCTTCAAAACTAGCGATGCTGGTCTATGTTGCTGGTTTATTGATATGGTCTGATGGTCTTTTTATATTTTGGACATATCACACTCCTCACATGATTAGCGTTTTTCTCAGTTCAAGGATTTTGGGTACTTTAATTTGTATTTGGAACAATGGACGTCGGTACTCTATCTGTTGTTTTACTATTCTACATACTGCTATTTCACTTTCTTATAGATGCCTCAGGCATATTTGGATGCTTTATCAGATTTGTCGATAATCTCCATGTGGACCGTTACTGGGTTTTATATCAAGTCCCTGTATGTGACATGGGGTATTTTTATATCACTGTCTGGGGTGGGACTTCCAGTTTTATGGATGTATATTTGGGTTCCAATATTTAGATGTGAAAATGTAATGACTTCATGGACTGTTTTACTTCATATAATATATTCAAAACAACATTTTTTCTCTTGTGAAAAAAAATGATTCATGTTTATCACTCTGCCTTCAAAACTAGCTATGTTGGTCTATGTTGCTGGTTTATTGACATGGTCTGATGGTATTTTTATATTTTGGACATATCAAAATCCTCACACTATTAGCGTTTTTCTATGTTCAAGGATTTTGGGTACTTTAATTTGTATTTGGAAAAATGGACGTCAGTACTATATCTGTTGCTTTACTATTCTACATACTGCTATTTCACTTTCTTATAGATGCCTCGGGCATATTTGGATGCTTTCTCAGATTTTAGATAATATCCATGTGGACCGTTACTAGGTTTTATATCAGGTCCCTGTATGTGACATGGGGTATTTTTCTATCATTTTCTAGGGTGGGACTTCCACTTTTCTGGATGGATATTTGGGTTCCAATCTTCAGATGTAAAAATGTAATGACTTCATGGACTTTTTTACTTCATATAATATATTCAAAACAACGTTTTTCCTCTTTTAAAATTTCATTTTCTTTTTTTTTTTTTTTTAAATTGAACCCACCATCGCTATAGTGACGCCTTGTAAGCGTCGGAATTGCGACAGATTAAAAACGTCAGAAGAGCGACAGTATAAAAATGTCAGACGAGCGACATTCAAAATGTCGGACTACATTTCATCGGAATTGTGACAGTTCACAAATGTCGGAAGAGCAATTTCCAAAACGTCGGACCACATTTCGTTGAAATTGTGATAGTTTACAACCGTCAGAAGAGCGACGTCCAAAATTTCGGACCACATTGCGTCGAAATTGCGACAGTTTACAAACGTTGAAAGAGCGACGTTCAAAACGTCGGACCACATTTCGTCGTAATTGTGATAGTTTACAAACGTTGGAAGAGCGACGTTCAAAATGTCCGGCCACATTTCCTCAGAAGTGCGATAGTTTACAAAGGTCAGAAGTGTGACGGATTGGGAAACGTCGGAAGAGTGACGCTTGTTTGGAAGCGACAGAAAAAGTGTCGATAGTGCGACACTTTTTAATTGCGTCGGAACTACAACGGTATGGAAAACCATGTTTTTCCCGCCCTTGAACTGTCACTCTTGCGATGAATATGTGTCGGAATAGCGATGAATTGGCCGTCGGAATTTCCGCCAAATTTTCTAGTGCCTGCAAGAAAACTACTTGTTCATGCGACAAACATTACCAAATCCATGATGAATGAAATGGAAAAGATGTGTTTAATTTTGAAATCAAACCTAATTTAGCATTCAAAAATAAATCTAACTTGATATTCCAGATATGTTCATGACACTACAACAACATAACTATCATTTCCAAGAAATAATAAACTAAAGAGAAAATTTGGCCTATGGCGAAGGTCTGCTCATGATCAACCCTAGAACTCTGAGACGATCTTCTAAAAAGGTTCTAAGCTTTTCCAAGGGGTTTTCCACCCACCACTCATCCAAACACACCTTCATTCAACCTCCCCTATGATTTTCTCCACCATTTTTTGCCTTGGATTTCCCTTAGACTGTTTCCAGTAGAGATTCAGGACTTTCCTATAGCATTGTAGGAAACCTATAGTAGCACCTACAAAATCACTAATGGGCCTCTCCTTAAGCCCAAAAACTATCATCCACCTCATTGAGACCTACCAAAACCATCCAAACACCATCAGCCCTGCACCCATGAGTTCAAGAACTTCCTAAACCACCTTAGCACTTTATCCTCCTTGCTGCAAAACAATGCATTTACAAGCATAATTAAGTCATGCTTAGATGCATGAGTAAAATCATGTTAGTTAAAACATGAAGTTGAAAGAGTGTATTTATCCATTTTTCCGAGAAATGTGTGATTAGGTTATTCTTCTTTATGCAATTTAAATTTGTATATTTATTCCATTACAGAGTAGCTGGATTTAATTTCTTGTTGTAGAATAGTTCGTGGATTGTTGATAGAGTAATGGATTTGAATCACTTGTATCCTTAGGTCTAAATCTAGAAGTGTGATAAACTTCATTCAAAAATGCTATAAATAACACCCTTTCATAGGATTCATAAGAGGATGACATGAGTAGAATGCATCTATTGTGTATATATCATTGTGACCTCCAAGTATGTATGAACCCCAGGATGATAAAGTAAAGTATAGTAGCATCTTAGAGTTGCAGAATTATTGGCTCAATACCAGGGCTCACTACTATGTATTGATGGATAAAAGAGAGGGCTTGGTGGATTCCTTTTGCAGGAAGGACATGTGGCATGTTATGAGTCACAAAAACTAAATTAGCATAGGTATAAATATCCAACACATGATCTTGAGTTGGCAGTGATCATTCATGCATTGGAGACATCAATGCACTATATTCTAGGCAAATGATTTATATTTATGAGTGATCATAGTGGTCTGAGGTATCTATTTGACCAATCAAATCCGAACACCAGGAAAGATAGATAGTTGGCCACAATAAACAAGTTTAAATTTGAGATCAGGTATATTCAAGGTAAAGAGAATAGGGTTTTGGATGCTCTTAGCATGCAGATATAGGTGAATCATATAGCAAATATGAGTTCCTATGGGACAGATTTATAGGATAAGATCTTGCAGGCATGTTAGCAAGATGTTAAGTATATGGAGCTTAGGCGTAAATTGCACCAGGGTACAGGTACAAGTATAGGTAGTGGTATAGGGACAAATACAGTTACAACTACAGGTGCATGTAATGGTACAGGTACATGTCCACAGGATGTGGACTATCGTCTCATAGTAGATGTTTTTATCAGGTTTATAGATAAGATATATGTCCTAGACAATAGTGAAATCAAGAAGGTGACCTTGACAGAGTTTCATGAGAAACCATATTCAGGTCACCTAGGCTATCAAAAAAGTTTGACAACAATGAATAATTTTTACTATAGGCCAAATTTTAAGAGAGATGTAGCAATGTTTGTGGCTAGGTGCTTGGATTTTCAACCTGTCAAAGCAAAGTGTAAGCATCCAGTGGACTACTATAGCCGATTCTCATTCAAGAGTTGAAATGGGAGGTCATTCCAATGGAATTTATCACGTGTTGACCGAGGACATCTAGAAAACATGATTCCATCATGGTTATGGTGGACAGGTTCATGAAGGTGGTTCACTTCATTCCAGTGAAGTCTACATACTCATCGAATGATGTAGCACATGACTTCATCAGGGATGTGGTCAAATTGCATGGCCTTTCCATAGAATATTATGTTAAAAATACATGCAAATTTCACTTCCAATTTTTGGAAGGAGTTGTTTGTAGGTTTCGGCAAAAATTTGGACTTCATTACAACTTGCCATCTGTAGATATATGGAAATATAGATAGGATATTGGATGACATGTTGAGGATGTATGTGATGTATCAACAATGAAATTTGGAAGAGTATCTTCTGATGATACAGTTCGCTTACAACAATGGGTATCAGGAATATTTTAGGATGAGTCCATTTGAGGCATTGGATGGGCAGAGTTGCAATACTCCCATCAGTTGGAGTGATCTAGTTAACATGGTGTTGATTGGACCATACATGTTGGCGGAAATGGAATAGGAAGTGCAGGTAATCAAGAACAATATGAAATCAACATGGGATATGCATAATATCTATGCAGATTGTAACATGTTGATTAAGGATTTTTAGGTTAGGGAACAAGTGTACTTGTGCATCAATCCGAAGAGTATCTCCTTACGGATTTCATTGTGTGTCAAGTTGGAACCTAAATTTTGTGGAACTTTCAAGATTATTCAGAGGATTGGGCCAATAGCCTATCAACTTGCACTACCTTCGAGACTAAAATTCCATGATGTTTTCTATGTTTCAATGCTTAAGAAGTATGTTAAAAAAATTTATTATGTCATTGACTGATATGTATTATAGGTGGAGCTAGAAGGAGAATTCTAGCCAGGACCTTAGTGCATTTTGCAGAGAAAGATGCTCATGCTCTAGAACCGAGCAGGTTAAAGTGTAGTGGAAGCAGTTTGGGACTGATGAAGCTATGTAGGATATGGAATATCAAATGGGAGCTATGTATCCTTCCTTATTCATTGGTTTAGTGAATGTTTTTGCATGTGCTTTGGTATATCTCTTTGGTATATGCTTGGTATGATATTTTGGTATATTTACATATGTATATGGATTTAAATACCACCATGAGATATGTTATAAAGATTCAATAATTGATATGGGTGTCATTTCATTATGATGTTATACTTTTCATCTTGTCATCTTAGTTTGCTTCTCAGTAGGTTGATCATTGTAAATATTGCAACAAGCTAAGTTATAAAGCTTCACGGGCAGTATGTTTTTCTCAAAAAAGTCTTGGTCGTTGTAGGTGTCGTTGAACATAAAGGATGTTGTTCACCCAAGGGGGAGGGTTATTTAACAACCCTGGTTAAAAATCCATGAAAAAGTTAATCTAGTTAAAATAATAACTTGGTCATGGGACACATATTCCAAGATGAATGTTGAGAAAAACATCCTAGTTTTGGTGCTCATATGGTTAATTATGTATATGGACATTTGAAAAGGAAATGGCTAAGTATTTGGAAAGGTAAAGTGGAATTTATTTATGAAAATAATGGAAAAATAGGAGAAAATGAAGGTGAAAGGTCACATGTTGAATGTGAGGAGGAAAATGAAGGAAATGATGGAAAATTGAAGAAATTAGAGGACTCATTAATAAAAAGGTTTCTGAGGATCAGTTCACAGACTTTTATCAGCTCAGTTTTTGATCTCTCATTCTATTATTTCTCTCTCATACTCTTGGGCACTTAGATTTTTCTTTAAGCACTCTTGGAGAACTTTGTCATACTTAGAATTTTGGAGAAAGAAGGAAAAGGAAGAGAACGAAAGTGCAAGAGGACATTGGGTTCAGGAGCTACAATGAGTTTAATTGCAGGTGTCGAGTTGCATGTGTGTTTTCCTCACTATTTTTGGCATGAACTGCATATGCATGTGGTCTCATGGTCATGATATGTCATTGGCATAGAGTATTTCCTAGACTAAAAATGGTTTTTTGTAGCCTTGTCATTTCCTGGATAGCCATGGTGTTGTGGGTTCCTTTCCTTTTTTTTTCTAGTTTCTTATAATTTTCCTTTAGCTATGGTTTGAGTTACTAGCTCTTGAATCCTTAGATGGAAAAATGCTCTAAAGACCCATAATAACTTGGTTTGGATTACTGAGTCCAAAGTCCTTGGTTGGAAAAGTGCTCTAGAGCCCTTGGTGGTTTGAGTTACTACTCCTGGAGCCTTGGTTAGACAAATGCTCTGGAGCCCAACAATAATTGTGGGTTGAGTTACTAGCCCTAGATTATAGGTTGGAAAAAGCACTTTGGAACGCTGAACAACTGGTGTAGAGACTAATTCGGGGATGGTTTGTGATGTCCGACAGGGAGGTGGAATTACTTGTGGAGGTTTGAGGTGGTTTGGAAACTGAAAGCCCCAGTTTGGTTTTGATTTATTTGTTTTGTGAGATTCCACATTTATGCTTGCAATATGGCACGGGGATACTGACTGAAAGAGAGATTTGGTTCAACCATGTCTATGGTCGAGTGGTACGTGGAATTCCTATAATTGTTTTCATTTTTGTCATGGAAATAAGAGATATTTTACTCTTGTATTTATGGGTAAATATACTTTTTATTATGTGGCTTATATGGTTGTTCTATGATTGACATTTCTATTTTTTATATGCTTTTTATGAATATGTTCTATGACAATGATGGTGTATGTCTGTCATCATGTTTTTATTTGTAAATGAATGAAAAATTATTCTATGACCTAATAGGTGATAATGCAACTAATTTGATGGGGCACCGATGCTTCTAAGTGATTCTTAGATAATTATGAAACACCAATGCTCAGATCTATTGTTTAAACTTGTAGATTACATAATTTTGACATGCTTGATTAAATGCCTATCATGGCTAGTAACATTCTGGTCAAGTCCTTGTTCAATTAATCTCATCTTTATAATTATTTCATTGTTATCTTTCATTCTTGGAAGTTTCATGGAGTTGTGGGAAGTTAGATGAGCCTTGGGCTTAAAAGTGGCTTAGAAATCAGAGTTGCATGCACAAAACTACTTGGGAAATTCCCCAGTCACATACACACCCATGTTGTGGGAATAACTGTGGGTTACCAGCCAGAATCATTCCCATGTCATGGGAGAGGCTAGGGTATTAATAAATAAAAAATTAGGTTTTCTCAGGGGCTAGGAGCCTACAATGTTTGGATGGCTCTTAGGGGTTTTATTGTAGGTGTAGAAGTATGTGTTGTTGTGTTCCATCAACTCCACTTCCTTAACTCAAACATAGCGAGTTGAATCATATCATAGTAACTATTAATCACATGTTTACCCCGGTTGGAAGCTTACCTAGGTAGATGTGGGAGGAGGGTGTTACAGAACTTGAACAAGGAACAAAGCCGAAAAGGCCTAGACATGACAAACATTATGTAAAACACATCATGAACATGTAATCTATATGTCATATAAACACATGTGAACATCAATAATT
Organism: Pinus albicaulis; assembly: GCA_034641835.2. Taxonomy (NCBI): domain Eukaryota; kingdom Viridiplantae; phylum Streptophyta; class Pinopsida; order Pinales; family Pinaceae; genus Pinus; species Pinus albicaulis. The sequence continues at coordinate 858,891,474 of CM076577.1, read as the reverse complement.
CATACTTATCAAAGAATCACCAAGAAGGAATGATGTCCTATAATAATAGTCACATTACCATATATTAGGTCATACATTCATTGTTCATTAGTTTAACAAACAAAACATAATGAGAGGGATGACTATGATCTTTCATAAAACCATGCTTATAACCAGTAGAATAAAAATGATAGAAAAAACATCAAGATCATTTTATACCAAGCACATTTACACGTAATACACAAAAGAAAATTAATTCTTATTAACATATGCAAAATCCAACTAGGCCTTAGACTTTCGTGCACCACTTGACCAGATATTGAGTTGAACCAAATATTTCTTCCATCCGATCATCCCCATGTCATATTCCAAGCATGGATATGGGATCTCATGGAATAAAACAAACAAAACCAAACCAGGGCTTCCAAAGGTAAAACCACCTCATCCCTTAACCAGTGATTCCACCTCATAGTTAGACATCACTAACCATCACCATATCGGTCTCTACCCAATTTTTTGAGGGATCCACAGTGTTTGTTCCAACTAGGGATTCTAGGACTAGTAACTCAACCCAAAATTGTTGTTTGACTTCTAGAGAATTTGTCCAACCAGGGCTTCCAGGACTGGTAACTCAACCCTCCAACGTCTTCTAGATTATTTGTCCACCTAAGGATTCCAGGACTACTAACCCAACCCAAGTTTTTATAGGGTTTCTAGAGAATTTTTCCAACCAAGGCTTCCAAACTAGTAACTCAGACCACATCCATAATGAACATTACCACCAATCATAAAATGAATGGGAAAATCCACAATGCCATGGCTATCCAGGAAATGGAAAGGCTAGGAGAAACCACTATCAATCGAGTTAGTCTTCCATGCCAATCAAAAATCGTAACAAAATAACCACATGAAAGTACCATGCATACCAAAACTAGCAAGGAAATCATACATGAAACTTAGCACATGCAAATCAAAATCATTGTAGCTATTCATCCCTCTATCCTCTTACACTTTCCTTCTTTCTTATTTTCCTTCTTGCTCTAAATCCCAAGTTTTCCACACTCCTTGAAGATTGCTCCAAGTAAACTCTAAGTGTTCAAGAGTATGAGAGAGAATAGAATGAGAGTGCCGAAGGCTTAACTGAAAAAAGCCAAGAAAAGGCCATGAACTAATCCTCATAATAATTTTTTATCAATGAGTCCTCTATTTTCTTCATTTTCCATTATTTTCCTTAATTTTACTCCTCACATGAAACCTATGACCTTTCACCTTCATTTTCTCCTATTTTTCCATTATTTCATAAATAAAATGCCAAAAAAATTCCACTTTTCCTTTCCAAACCCTTTCCTATTGCCATTGCCAATTTCCATAGCAATTAATCAATCACAAGTGATCAACATCACTATGTTTTTTCCCAACATTTGGCTTGGAATATGTGTCCCATGAGCTTGGTTATTTGTTTTCCTTTATAAACTTGATTGCATGTGTTTTTAACCTGAGGTTGTTACAACAACAACACTTCCTAATGCATCCGTAGTTGCAGTATGCATTCTAGTAATAGATACAATATTGAAATCTTATAATTGAGAAATGAAATGTCATACCTCTTGTTAATAAATTTTCAAACACAGTGTATAGTATTTCGTACCTATCGTACAACGACCTCAAAGTCACCTATTGCGTTAAAAACCGAAAATTTGAGGTCAATGGATTTCTGTAAGCCCAAGATGAGTGCTTCATATTCTATAGTGTTGTTTGTGCACTTAAATTCCGAGAAAAAAGAGATGAATTGTTTCTCTATTGCAGGTCTATTAAAAGACAAGTAACTTTAAATCCCTCATGTGTCTTACAATCGTCAAAATAAAAAAATCTACAAATTAGAAATACTTGTGCTATATATTACACTAGTACTACTAGCATCACTGTACATAAGTCATTTCTTCTAGTTGGCCTTGGAAGGAGTTCCAAATCTATGTCTGGTGGGATTGGGGAAGGATTCGAAAGGTAGTGCCGAAGGTCAATCTCCAAAAAATAGTTTCCGAAAATTATATCTGCGAAAGAAACAAAATCATTTTTCCCCTCAAAGGGTGTAACCATGTGTTCCATGTAAGCTTTTGACTCCACATGAATTTTATTATTCCCGCCCTTGTATGGAAGCCACAAATGCGACCAATAGGTAGAAAAATAACCCCATAGTTTGTTAGACCAATCTCTACTTAGAAATACACCATAAGCTTTTGAGATGTCTATGATTACTATGTTTATTCATTGGTGAAGTCGATGATCAGATGATAGGCGACTAACAAAATTTCTGAGTTCACCAATAGCTTGGACAAGAAACCTGTCCAACTAAATAATCTGTGTATCAGCATTATCCCATTTGGAATTGATTTTCTCGGAAACAAATGAGGTAATTACGTTTACGGATGAACAAAAGTCAACTAAATAATTGGGAAAAATATAATTGGAAATTTCGAAAGAAAAAACATGGAGGGAAGTTATTGTTAAATTCTAATGTTAATGCATTAAAAATTGATTCCAAGGGACCAGAAAAATTACCAGATCCCTTCTGTGAAGAAGAAGAATTATCACCTGATGAAGGTTGATCAAGGGCTCGCATAAGGAGTTCTCGCTGACTTCCTATCCTTATAAGATGAAATATTGACATATTTACATGAGATTTCTTCATGTCTCGCACTATATTATAATCCAGCACAGCTAGCATTGCTGAACTGTCTGGAAGGATGAATTTGTTTGGCACTTCCAACATGGTGGATTTTCTTTTATTGTTGGCATAATTTTCCTTTGCGATGACAGCATTTCCATACTTTTCTTGAACATTTTGAGTCACGTTGACAGGTGGTGTGATTTTTATTAACATGTTTTCCTTAAATTTTTGGCTCATCAGATATTATTCAGGAATAGGACCTTGGCTCCTCAACTTGTATCTGTTGAAATTGGAAACAAGTATGGCACCCCAAGGGGGCTTCTAATTTAATTTTCGCTTAATTAAATTAGAAGTAAATTATAATTCCACATCACATGACAACTTGTAAGTGTTAACTGAGCCAGGAAGACTTAGTTAGCTCAATCAATTTGAGTTAAGGGTAAAATTAGAGGTTAATAGGTCACTCTAAGTCGTAGAGTGTCTAGTTGAAGTTTATTTTTAGTTTTAATTAGTTAACTTAATTATTCTAATTAAAATCAATTAACTAGTTCTAATTGAGAGATGAGTTAGTGATAGGTCTAGTGAATTAAATATGATTTAATTCACATGCAGTGATCAATCAAATAACTGATAATTCGCTATAAATATTTCTTACATGACAATTTTAAGGAAGGCCCTATTGATATTGGATTCAAAGTAACTATCATTTTTATAATTAGAAAATTGTACAGGTCATGCATGAGGTCACCAGGATGCCTTGGATGTATTGCATGATATATTGATGGGAATTTCCTAATTAATAGGGGCTCAATTAGCCAAGGAATGCATGAGAAAGGCTAGTTTGACAGAGCCAACCAAGTTCTTAAATATTGGACCAAAATTTCCTAGATTGGAGCAAGGCTGAAAGTGAGATAATCAATAGAGTGAAAAGTTTCTTCAGAAGGGAAATAAAATTGTATTGATTCATGTTGTTGACTGATCAGTATTTAAAAATTGTTTGAGTTTTGTGAAATTTTGCAAGTGAGTCAATTAGGCTTTAAGCCTCTTTTGTGATATTATTGAACATATATACATGAAATTTTAACTAAATTTTGTGATAGCAGTAAAGACACAACAACAACTAATGAAGGCGTTCACCCCTCCTGGTCCAACTTCCAATGGTTGGGCCTCTTTAATTATGCTAAATAAATGGTATTTACATATATTTACATTGCTTAGATATCTATACTAATAGATTCAATGGCTTCAAATCACTCAAAAACCCCTTTCTAGCCTCTTTCTACTCCCAAAAAGGATAAAAATTGAAGAAGCTATGATCTCCACAAGTTTTCCAACCATTCCTCCTACAATTTCACCCTGCCTGCAAACCACCCTACAAATTAACCTCAAAAACCACTAACGGGGAAATTTTTTTCCCGAAATTCCAGCACAAATTTTTGGGTTGTTAATTTTCCCAAAACGACCTAATAACCAAATATTTAATTATATATTACATGGTTGAATAGTTTATTAATATTTTCAAAAGAAACCTTTTCTAAAACATAAATATAATGTTTAAAGCATATTTATTAAGAAATGGTTGTGTGATGCATTTATAGGCAGCCAAAATTGCACGTGGGAGGTCACAGTTTCATCCCCCATCGATCTCACCTTTACCCTTACTAAAATTTTATCAAACTGGGAGGCACCATGTGGCAACCTCTGGATGGGCCACGTGGCAATATCTCATTGGTCTACCAAAAATACAATCAAAATTTTCCTAATCAACTCTATTCAAATCTTTAAACTTGTCAAGTGGATATTGGCCCCTACAATCCATTCATTTTCCCAAGTCATCAAGCCCAGTTAGCATTCCATGTCAGCAGTATAGATCGCTCATTGGGAAACCCTACACAAAATTTTTCGAAAATTTGCCTATTTGACAAATCGACCAAAAATAGTTTATGGGAGCATAATTTCTTAGTTTTGCAAGAAATGAATTGCTACAGATTCATAATGACGATATATACACAAGCGCATAGGTTTCATTCCATTTTGAGAACTTTTAATTTTGAGCATAAATTTGATCCACTGGATCATCGAATTTATGCAATATACATATAGCGGTATTTTTATCTAAGGATTGCTTGAGATACATCTTGTGTTGTGTGATTTTTAATTCTTTATATTACTTGTTTATGTGGCATTCAAAATTATTTTCTAGAATTGGTAGAATTGATTCAGTATTTTTTTTTAGTACATTACAAGATCAATTGAATCTATTTAGATATTTCTACATGGTATCAAAGTAGGAATCACAATAGAAGAGAAGAAGCTGAGTTTTTTTTGAACAAGTGAAATTAATTTTCATAATTATTCTTCAGGACAAGAAACAGATCAATATGTCTTTCACTGGCTTCAGACTCGAATATTCCCTTTAGGGAAATTCGAATTACATAGCATGGAAGGACATGATGGAGGAATTGCTAGAGGAAAATGGAGTGAAGGAATTCATAAACATTGATATTTCCCATCCCTTAGCAACAAATGATCAACTTTTTGATGCATGGAAGAAGAATGTAGCAAATGAAAGAAGGATTATGTTAGAAGGAGTTCGAGATCATATTGTCTCAAAATTCCATGGAAAGGAAAATACTTATGCTATGTGGAAGGCCTTAACAAATTTGTTTCAGAATAGAAGTGACCAAAGGAAGATGGAATTGAAGGTCAAGATCGGAAAGATGAAGATAGAGAAGGGAAAAACGATTCCAAAATACAAGACAAAGGTTACTTAATGTTGATATGAGATCAGAAGCATTGGGGTGATTGTTTCCCATGATGATTTTGTGAGCGTAGAAATTTTAGGCCTTACCAAGAGTTGGAATAGCTACCAAGACTCAGTGAATGGGAGGGAGAAGTTACCAGAGTGGGAGTGATTGTGGTTTGACTTGGTATAAGAATATATTTGATGAAACACCAAAGATGGATCCTCATTAAAGACTCATGATGATGAGAATTGTGCCTTGGCTAGAAAGGAAAATAAAGTGAAAGAGAAAGCGTCCCATTCCAAATCAGATTTTGTTCAGCTAGGAAAGAAGAAAGACTTATCAAAGGTAAAATTTTTTCACTATCATGAGCTTGGACACTATGCTAGAAATTATTTGCACAATAATACCAACAAAATTTCCTCAAGAGGACTGGTAGGTGAAGAACTTTCTTCATAGTTTGAGTTGGATTTCACCCTCATCACATGCATGGTGTCATCGGTGATGGATTTTGTGTGGTACTTAGATAGTGGAGGTTCATTCCATATGACCAGAAACAAATAATTCTTTAGTAACTTGGAGGATGAGGATATCTAGATGCACATCGAGATGGGAGATGGTGCGGGTTATAACATTATTGACATAGGTACATTTACCTTTCAATTGGAGCTAGGTACTCCTCTCACATTAAAATATTTCATGTATGTTTCTAGTTTAAAGAAGAATTTTGTTTCTGTTGATATGTTAGAAGACAGTGGCTATATTGTGATATTCATTGAAGGAAAGGAATTCTGTCATCACAAAGCCACGAGACATGTGAAGAAGTTTTGGGTTTGCGTAAAGAACCTCTACAAATTGGATATAAAATACTGTGATACCTTGAGCATGAAAGTAGAGAAGGTGGAGAGTTGAGACCTCGATGAGTTATGACATAGGAGATTGGGCCACCTACACCATCGAACTTTCAAGTCCATGCAGTAGATTTATACAGAAATTCTAAATGGTGCACTTGCAGATCAATATACATGAAAAGGGTTTAAATTAGCGAAGTATACAAAGCCACCTTTCATGATAACGAAAATCGAGAAAATGTGATCATTGAGAGAGTTCACTCAAACGTGTGTGGACCATTCTCGATAGCCTCCATATCAAAACAAAAGTATTATGTCATTTTGTTGATGATTTTTCGCGAAAGTGTTGGATTTATTCATCTAGAATAAATATCATACGTTCTCCAATTTTGTGAGTTCAAAGAACTTGTTGAGAAATATACAAGGAAGAAGGTGAAGGCTCTGAGGAGTGAAAATGGAGGATCATATGTGTCTAATGAAATCAAGAAATTATGTGCTTCAGAAGCAATTCAAAGGAAATTGGTAGCACCTCATTACCCACAACATAATGCATTTGCAGAAAGCAAGAACAAAACTATTTTGGGAGAAACATGAGATATGTTGCATCATTAGGGCATACCTTTTGATATGTGGGACGAAGAATTCAATACATCATTATTTGTGTAGACAATAATTCCTCATCGGATACTTGGTATGAGTACACCAGAGGAGGATTTTGTAGGTAAGAGACCAGATGGGTCACATTTTAAAATTTTTGGCTCATTAGTTTATTACCATGTGAACAAAGATGCCAAGAAGAAGCTAGATCCAACAATTTATTTGGGGATAATTGTGGGGTACATTAATACACCTCACAACTATCGGTTGTACTTGCCATCACACAGGATGATAGTGATCAAAAGAGATGTGAAATTCGATGAAGAGAAGGTCATGAAAATTTCACTTGAGAGGGAGCTTAATTTGCATGCAATTGAGGATCTCTTAGCTCCCAAAAAAATAACGTTTAGATGTGGAGCAACGACAAGCATAGGTGCAGATATTGGAAGAATCCACTCATCCATAGACACCCTGAGATGGAAGGAAGCACACCGAAGATGGTGACAGGGCTTTACTTGATGCTAGAGAGAATGTTGGAGCACCCACATCACAACGTATGCATAGAAGTTCCCCAGAGTGGTACACTAGATACATGACTCTTATGAGCGAAGTTATAGAGATAGAACCATCCTATTTCTAGGAATTATTGCAAAAACCAATTTGGGTTGATGCCATGGTTTAGGAGTATGAATCCATTATCAGAAACAGTGCATGGGAAGTTATCCCAAGACTATAAGGGATGTTAGTTGTAGGATCCGAGTGGAAATACAAGGTGAATTAGGAAACATATGGAAGTGTGGAGAAGCACAAGGCCAAATATTTGGCCAAAGGGCTCTATTAGGTGGAGGGAATTGATTATGATTAGAACTTTTCACCATTCACAATCTACTCATCAATTAGATCCATCCTTGCACTCTCAGTGCAGATGGGATGGCACATACATCAGATGGATGTAAATACAACCTTCCTTAATGGAGTGATAGAGGAAGAGGTATACATTGAGGAACCAAATTTTTTTTAGACCTTCGCCATGGAGTCACATGTGTGCAGACTCAATACAACATTGTATGGGATGAGACAAGCACCTCGTGCATGGTACACCATGATCAACAGTTATTTCACTGGGTTGGGCTTCACTAAGAGTGAAGTAGATGCGTACCTTTATCATATTGTGGTATAATGTAATATTTTTATTATTTTACTTTATGTTGATCATATTATACTCATAGGTGATCAGTAGCTCATCAATTCTTGCAAAGAGTATCTTGCAATATAATTTGAGATGAAGGACATGGGGCTCTTACACTATTTCCTGAGATTAGAAATATGGAAAAGAGATGGGGATATGTTTGTATCTCAATGAAAGTATGCCAATAGAACCCTCATGAATACCCAAGTGGAGGGAATTAAACCCATGGAGACTCCTCTAGCAGGAAACTCGGGGTGGAGGGAATTAAACCCATGGAGACTCCTCTAGCAGGAAACTCGGGGAGGAGGATGTTACTTCTAGTAAGGTAGTAGATATTATAGTTTATATACATCTTGTGGGTTCACTCATGTATTTCATGAACACACAACTAGACACATGTTATGTGGTTAACTAGCTTAGACAAGTTATGGTTAAGCCTACCAAGCTCTCTGGGAATCCAGGAAAGCATGTGTTGATATACCTCATAGGCATTATAGAGTATGGGATATGGTACAAATAGATTGTGGGAGTGAACCTTCAAGGATTCACAGATGCATATTGGGTAGGGAGTCCATCTGACAGGAAGAGCACATCAAGATGCATCTTTAGCATAGTATCAACAAAAATTTCCTGGTACATTAGGAAACACAGATAAGTTGAACTCAATTCAGTACATGATGGCCAAGCAAGTAGCATGTGAGGCCATATTTATGAGGAAGATACTTGGTTTTTTTGGTCGACATATGGATCCAACGATAATTTATTTTGATAACCATAGTTGCATCAATATTTTGGTTAATCTGATTTTTCATGATAGTTCCAAGAATATTGATATCCAATATCACCACATCAGATATTTTGTGCAAAGGAAAATTATGTCATTAGAGTACATTCCCACGGTGGAGCAGAATTCAGACATATTTACGAAGGCACCATTAAGAAGAAAACTTTTGTTCACAGAGATGGGATCAGGGTAGTAAACAATCACTTTCTTGTTGAGAGGGAGTGTTGAGATTGGAAACAAGAATGGGACCCCAACGGGGATTCTAATTTAACTTTCCCTCAATTATATTACAAGTAAATTTTAATTCCACCTCACATGACAAATTTTAAGTGTTAACTGAGTGAGGAAGACTTAGTTAGCTCTGTCAATTCCAGTTGAGGGTCAAACTGGAGATCATGAAGACATAGTTAGCTCAGTAAATTTGAGTTGAGGGTCAAACTGGAGGCATATATAGGTCACTCTAAGTTTTAGGGGGTAAAATTTCAGTTTATTTTGAGTTGTAATTAGTTAACTTAGTTATTTGAGTTAAAATCAATTTAACTAGTTATAACGGAGAGATGAGCTAGTGATAGGTCTAGTGAATTAAACCTACTATTCCATAGGGAGTTCTCTACATGGCTCATTTTCTTACGCATGCCCAACAGACCCTATAGGCTTATTTTCCCTAGCTAGTCTTTTAAACCTTCTATTCTTAGCCAACAAATAAACTAGGACAAAGGAAAACCTCCTCTTAGCTCTAGTAAAATTATGCAAAACTAGGATTTGACTATCATTTTCCTCTCTTGGCTAGTGTTTACTATTTCAGGGGGAAAATTTTCCATGTCTGGATGAATTTTTTCTTCCTCGCACATTTCTTCCACAGATGGCACGTCATTAACTACCAAGAAATTGTCTCAACTTAATTGTGAAAATATCAATTCCATAATGGCTCTCAATTTGATTAAATAATCATGACTGAATATAGTACTTGGGTACTTAGCTATAGCCAGTCTACCAAAAATTTCATGGAAAAGAAAATTTAAGAATAAAGGCATGTTTAGGACTATCTTCTATTTTAAAGCCGCCAATAGGTGGAGGTGGCGTGGTATTACCACATCATGGTTTTCGTCGCATGTAATGTACCTCTAGATTATGTTTGTGAGCTCCTTCTATGGTTTTCCGAATGAAGCGTGGTAGAATCCTTTTCCTTTGTGGATGAGTTCCTCACCATGGTCACTAAACAATACCATCATGCTTTTGAGTCGGATATTCCTGTCTATCCATCTCTCCTTCTATGGAGAGATCTTTAACCTCCATCGAGATAATTTCATTGACTAGTATCTTCTTACTTGATGCAAGAGCATCATGGTTCCAAATTTTATACATTTAGTAAAATCTAGGTGGTCTTATGTTTTCAAGGGAGTTCATTCCCTAAGTATTTAATTAATGTAATTTTTAATGTTTTGAGTGGATTTTATGTGAGACATTTAGAATATGATTTAATTAAATATTGTGAGGCATATTTTTAAATGTTCTAGAATGTAGGAGAACCCGAGAGATTTAGGCTAGTTGAGATCTCATAGAGATTGTGAATCCTAGACTTAGGAATTAGTTGATGATTTTGTGGATGTAAAGGATTCTTAGGATTTGGTTGACAAGATTGAGGATTTGAACCAAAATTGGTTGCTGAACCTTTTGTATATATTTTTAAACCATAAAGGCATTAAGGGAGACCATTTTTAGATAGGTAATATTTAGTATGAATAGAGGAGATTTGATTGTAAGCCTATGGGTAGAGAGAGGGATGAGAGAAGGCTATTTTTAAGGAATATTAGGCCCTAGATTGAGTAGATGGGAATGAGGATCGACATAATTTGTAGGTACATTATTTTTAATTGAATGTAATGAAAGCATTCTTTCATTTAAAATTGCAATTACCTGTCTGTTTGAAGAAATCTAGGCATGCATAGATAGTTATATTATCTGATTTCTTGCAGAGTGGAGGAATTAAATTATGCCAGAGAAGTGACAAGAATTGGTTTTGTGTATGGGTAAATAACTGAAATAAAGCTCAGGAGGCTTTATTGTAGTGGATTATTGTGAAACTAATATGTGTAATCGACAGAGTTCATTTATGCGTTGAGGGAGCATTGTGATTGAGATGAACCAGAAAGCGAGAATGGGGTATGTATGTAGTGGTCTCAGGAAAGGGTTTGGAATGCATTTTGAGTAGTGAAGTCACAATGATTAATTTTGAGAGTCTCTCTGTTATGAGATTCCAGCCGAGGGGAAGAAATTAACTGCGTTCTCTCGAAGGCCGAAACCATGATTTTCCCTAAAATTCCAGAGAATTATGAATGAGAGCCTGAAGGTTAAATGGATAGATGGGGTTACGGAGGAGTAATGAGATAAACCATGTTTCAAATATTAATTGTATGGAAAAAGAGTATAGGCATAGAGATATCATGGATCTGTTTCATCCAGTAATGGGTAAATGCCGCAGAAGCATGGTGGAATGAAGCACCCATTCTGTGTGATGATGTCGCAGCAGAATAAAGGTGTGAAGGATATTATACATCAGGTATGGCAGTGTGGGAAATCAATTGGATAATTGTTAATGGATTTCACTTAGGGTGCTGCCTCAAAGGAGGAAACCAACCCCTTAAGAGTTTCATCCAGTCTTGTAATACAAAAAATTCATTGGACCATATAAATACAAAAGAGCTGATGTATATCCCGAGGTGAAAAAAAAATAGAATATACTTGATGTATGGTAGCGTGGGAAATCAATTAGATCATTTTTTATGGCTTTCACTTAAGGTGATACCTCAAAAGAGTAAACCAACCCCTTAAGAGTGTCATCCAGTATTGTAATACAAAAATATTTAGTGGAACCTATAAAGAAAAAGAGTTGAATTATATCCGAAGGTGAAAAAAAAAAAATTAACCTTGCTACCGAAAACGTCATGGAGTTCATTCTCCTTCGTCCCTCACCTAGTCCTCTTCCTCTATTAGGCACATATATTCTCTGGAAATGGCTTCCTCCTCAGCTGTGGGCATTTGAGCAGGCTTCGAAGGGGACACATGGATGATGGGAGTGACTACGTACTCCACATTGTAATCTCTGGTCCAGACACCATCCGATTCCATAACCCAAACACCTATATCCGCCATCGTGGGCTCATAAAATGGAATCGGGTTGGTTTTCATGGGTAAAGGCTACACAGATTGCAGAATAGTGGATTTCTTGAAGCCTCTTCTACCCTTAGGCTTCTCCCGATGCAAAAAAATCTCCCCGTGAATGTTATCAGATGCTTGAGGATCTATAACCTCATGGATATCATATGCAAATCCCTCGGTGGATTTCGATGGTTGGTCGTGGCCACGGTGAGAACGACCTGAGAACGCACCCGTGTAGCTGCCCCTTATGGGCTTGTGACGCTCACGCAGGACCATTGTATGGATTTTGATTTGTACATATTATGATTTTTTTTAGATATTTACATCGATATGTATTGTACTTCAATCATTTTTACATATATTCAAACATGTACTTCAATCATTTTTATGTACATATATTCATGTGAGCTTAAATATGTAAAACCATCTATGATTGTTTTAAATGACATGTAAGATAATGCAAAATGTACGTAAATATCACCTAAATAATAGATGTACATCTTAAAGTTATATAACATTCACACACAGGGTCAAATGCATAACATGTACCAATGTATGTGTTAAATGTAATTTGATATTTCCATCTAGATTCATATTATATTTAACAAATAAAATGACAACTTGAGTTTTAAGAACAAAACATTATATCACAACATATGAGAACATGCCAAATGTAGTTCAACTATCCAAAATATACACATATATGTGTAAATTGTAATTTCAAATTTCCATCTAGATTCATTTTATATTTAATAAATATAATGACAAGTTGAGTTTTAAAAACAAAAAATTATATCACAACATGTGATCACATGCCAAATGTAGTTCAACTATCCAAAATATAGACATGTATACTTGGTTTGTAATTTGAAATTTCCATATAGAGATTCATTTGATATTTAACATTTATAAAATGACAACTTGAGTTTTAAAAACAAAACATTATATCACAACATGTGATCACATTCCAAATGTAGTTGAACTATCCAAAATATACACATGTGTTTTGTAATTTGAAATTTCCATCTAGATTCATTTTATATTTAAGAAATAAAATGACAAATTTAGTTTTAAAAACAAAACATTATATCACAACATGTAATCACATGCTAAATGTAGTTCAACTATACAAAATATAAACATGTATGTGTTTTGTAATTTGAAATTTCCATCTAGATATCTTGAGTTATAAAAAAAAAACATTATATATCACAACATGTGATCACATGCGAAATGTAAATATCCAAAATTTAAAATAATTCTTGATAAAGTAAATTTAGTTTCAAACTATATGAAAACAGTAAAATATGTCCAAAATTTATATCACATGAACAATAAAAGTAAATATATATAGTTCAATGTATTGTGTTACAAGTATCAAGTAATATAGAAAGTAAATATCACTGCATAGATAAGACTATATATAGAAAATTAAATTTAATACTATATCTATCAAATAAAATGTTGCACACATGTGCAACATCAATCAAATACAGATGGATCTAGTGTCTTTGTTAGCAGCGTCCTGAGCCTCGTGCTATCATATGAAGAAAGAGGAACCTGTACACAATGTATACAAACATTAAAATTTAATGTTTTATAATTGAATGAGAATGTATAAGTTTATGTGAAAAAACAAAATGAAAAAAGAAACCATGGAATACTTCATGTAGTTCCCTCTCCATTGTATTTTGTTGCTTGTCCATTAAAATATCCTCCACAGTAAACTGTACAATATACATGTACAAGTATATCTATATATCTATATATATTAAAAAAATTCAAAAGAAAATTCGTATAAACTAATTTTTAATAATATTAAAGAAAGTTAGACAACTTTTTCAAATTGTGTGGATGTTCCTATCTCCATCATACACTCTATCGCTAGAGTCCTTGGAGAATGGAAATCATCTCCAAAAACCTAAACTTCAAAAATTTTAAAACTATAAAATAACTCAAGATCTATATCTCATTTTATAATAAAATTTTTGAACTTCAATTTATACCTTAAACGTATAAGTGAAAAAATGAATACTTGTGACGGTGGATTGGGGACGTCTCCTAAGAGTGGCTCCAAAAGAAAATCATCTCCAGAAACCTAAAATTCAAAAAAATTAAAACTGCAAAATAACTCAAGATCTAGATCTCATTTTTTAATGGAACTTTTGAACTGCAATATATAACTTTAAAACATATTTAAGTGAAAAATTGTTCATACTTGTGACGATGGATTTTTCACATCTCCTAATAGGGAAGAAGAGGGTACCCACATCGCAAAAATTTTTGACATAATCAAAATCCATTAACATTTAATTATATACATGTACATGTGTACACAATTATGTATTTTAAAAATATGTCATAATGTTCTGATATATAATAATAGATTAAGGGGTCTGCGGGAGAAAGTCGAGGGTTTTTCTGAGGCGGAAGCTAGGGTTTCGAAGGCCGTCCTCTGATCCGAAGCCAGAACGCTGGCTAAAAGCCGAGATCGCATCCAAGATCTGCGGCAACAAGGGTTGAAAATGGCGCAGAAGATGGGACGCCCGGGGGCCCCTGGAGCCCCCACCTTCAAACAGGTCATAATAGACAAAGGGAAGAAGCCGGATGAGGGTTTAAGAATCGTGGGCTCCTCTGCAAACCCAGATCACGCCAGCCACACGGAGACAATCTCAAATCGCTTCACAACCGGAACAGGGAAGGGATCTACAAGCAGAGAAGGAGCCAATCTAAATCAACTTTCGCAGAAGGCAGATCTACAAAACAAGGATGCAGATCTGAACAACATTGACGAACAAACAGCCCAGCATGATCGATCTGAAAGTGCTGAAGGGAACAAAGCGCAACCAAAATTGCAGGGACGATGCAAACCAAAAGCTATGGACAGCCTGAGGGTAAGTATCACGGATCCAGAACTTCAGGAATACCGAGATCACATGTCAATATATGCGATAATTTGCAAATTCATGGGGTTCTGGCCCAGTGAAAAAGCGCTTTGTCATTGGATCAAGCAAGTTTGGAAACCGCGAGGAAATGTCCAGCTGCACCTAGGAGCCAAAGGATTTTTCACGGTGGTATTCACCAATCTGGATGACAAGGACCGGATCTTTGAGGGAGGTCCTTACTTCTATGCCTCGGCAGGCCTCTACATGCGGCCATGGAAACCTAACTTTGCACCTGAGCAAGAAACCTTCACCCAGGTACCAGTCTGGATCAGACTTTTCTCCTTGCCAATTGACTATTGGAGACCAGCAGCGTTGGAACAAATCGGCAACACGTTGGGCACCTTTGTCCGAGCATCTGAAGCCACTCTTCAAAAAAGGTACACAACTTATGCCCGCATTTCTGTTGAAATGGATGTATCAGGACCTTTGCATGAAGGACTTTGGTTAGACTACAGAGATGAAACCTACTTTCAAACTATAGACTATGAGCAAATACCCTTTAGATGCCGAAAATGCCACGAGCATGGGCATCTAATCAGAGAATGCCCTCAAAATAAGACGGAGGAGCCCCCCAAAGGGAAACCCTCTGCTGCCACGGATGGATTCACAAGGCCTACTGGAAGGCACAGAGCCAATCGTAGAAATCATTCTAAGGCAGCAGATCCAAACAAAGACACCACAAATCCGTTCGAAATACTGGGAGAGGACTCTCAAGGGAACAAGGCAGATCCTGATCTAGAGAATCAGATAAATGAGCAGACTCAAGAGACCCTAGATCCCGAAAATATCAAGGCAGCAAACACTGAAAACAAGCACCAAGAAGAAGATGAGGACATGATCCTCAGTGAACAAGGCACAGAAGACCCAGAACTGGATGAAATCTTGGAGAAAGAATGGCTGGATCTTAACTCAATAGTAGAACAATGGAAACAAAAAGGAATAGACAAAGTACCAGAAGAAGAAATTAGCAAGATCAACCATCTACTACTAGCTAGACAAGATGCAATAACAAGAAATTTGAAAAAGGGTCGTAGTGCTCCCAGAAGCCTGGGAATCAAATCACAAACCCTACACCAGACGCAAGCCAGTAGTCAGTACAAAAAGAAAAGAGGAAGAAGATCAAACAAAGATGCTCTCTACGAGTTAGGCCAACTGTTGATCAACTCGGGAAAGATGAAAGCCCTTGAGGCTTTCTCCTTCTCTTCCTAATCTCAGTTAACTATGAAAGTCCTCTCATGGAATGCAAGAGGACTAGGAAGCCTCAGGAAACAGAGGCTCCTGAAAAATAAAATTACTCAAGAAAGACCGGATATGGTTTTCCTCCAGGAAACCAAATGCACAATTCAAAAGAAAAATGAGATAACTAAAAGACTAAGCAAGCATCTAGAGCATCTAGCGGTGGAAGGAACTGGCATGAGTGGAGGCTTAGCCATCCTGTGGAATCCAAATGTCTACCATCTTATCAATGCTGAAGCAGCGAAACATTTCCTAGCTATTCAAATGCAAATCATCGGAGAAGAAGGATCCTTTCTGTTCGTCAATGTCTACAGCCCCCAAAGGGTGGATGACAAACTATTGCTACTACGGCAACTAACCAGCCTGCATCACAGACACAGCAACTCTCGGGCTATCTATGGAGGGGACTTCAACATGATAACGTCACTCGAGGAAAAGAAAGGAGGCATCAGAATCCTCAGCAATGAGGCCCATGCTTTTAATGACTTCATTCGAGAAATAAGCCTAGTAGACATAAAGCCAAGCAATGGCTTGTACACCTGGACCAACAGGCAAGGAGGAGAGAGGCTAATAGCCTCAAGACTGGATCGTTACCTGGTTTCCGAAAGCCTAATCCTGGAAGGGAACACTATAGGATCGGAAATCGTGCCTTCTGGGGGCTCAGACCACTGGCCCATTGCTCTGGAACTATCAATTTCAGGCACCCCCAAGAACAGGCCCTTTCGTTTCGAAAGGTTTTGGCTCAACCATAAAGACTTCATCAGCAGTATTAAAACTTGGTGGAAAACTCCACTGCAGACAAAAGGTACAAAAATGTTCAACCTTCAGGCAAGGCTCAAGCACATTAAAACTCAACTGAAAACTTGGAATCGAGAGGTATTTGGGAATATATTTGCAGATAAACGCCAGCTGGAGCAGAAGCTGGAGGAAATCCACAACGAATGGATTCAGGGCAAAACAACACAAGAATCCATTGACAAGGAAAAACAGCTCATGCAAGAATGGGAAGAACGAAGCAAGCAAGAAGAAATTCTGTGGAAGCAAAAATCTCGCAACCAATGGCTAAAGGAGGGAGAAAGAAATACCAAGTTCTTCCACAGATCTGCCATTGACTACAGATGTAGCAACAGAATTACCAGATTACAAGGAGAGAATGGAGAAATTTTCAGCTCACACCAGGATATTACCAATTAGCTTCGCAGACACTTTCAAGACATTGCCATTGAACCTGATTACAATCGAAAAGAAGCCATCGACAAAGTCACCTCTGCCATACCCAGGCTCATCACCGATGAGAAAAACAGTGCCCTGGAAAGACCGGTTTCTCTCCAGGAGGTGGAAGTAGCGGTCAGAGAAATGGCCAACGGGAAGGCCCCAGGACCAGATGGATTCACAGTAGACTTTTTCAAAGCTTGCTGGGATATTGTAAAAGAAGATATATGGGAGGTGGTGGAAGACTCAAGATTATCATCCTCAATCTTAAAGTCTCTAAATTCTACTTTCATTGCCTTAATACCAAAAGAAAAAGATGCCTGCACTCCGTCCAAGTATAGACCAATTGCTCTCTGCAATGTGGTTTATAAGATCATTTCCAAAGTCATAGCGAACAGACTAAAACCTATCCTACCGGGAATCATCTCAGAAGAACAATCAGGATACGTGGAGGGGAGACAAATCATGGATAATGTTTTATTAGCTCATGAAATGATCCATACTCTAAAAACTCAAAGAAAAGCAGGCATGATAATACAACTGGACCTATCGAAAGCTTATGACAAAGTAAGCTGGGCCTATCTAGAAGCTGTCTTACAAGCCTTTGGATTCAGCAACAGGTGGATAACTTGGATCTTAGCTCTAATCAAAACGCCCAATCATTCGATCATGGTAAACGGAGCCCCGTCTCAACCTTTCTACCCAACCAGGGGTATAAGGCAAGGAGACCCAATCTCCCCGTTTCTTTTTGTTATTCTAATGGAAGGGTTCAGTCGTCTCATAAAGCATGCTCAGGAGAACAATACAATAAAAGGTCTGAAACCTCTGAACAATTTTCCGGCCACAACTCACCAGCAGTTTGTGGATGACACCATGCTGCATGGCACGCCTACTGTCAAAGAAGCAAAAGGATTCAAAAAAATACTCACCCTGTTCAGTAAGGCTTCCGGAATGGATTTCAATTTTGACAAATCCATGATATTCTTCTTTAATACTCATCTGGCGGTCCAAAGACACCTGACTGCGATCCTGGGTTTCAAACGAAGTTGCCTTCCCTCAAAATACTTAGGAATTCCCCTAACGGACAAGCCCTGGCAGAAAGCTCACTGGGAAAGGTTGATAAACAAGCTGGAGGACAAATGCAACCACTGGACCAACAGAGTTCTAAACTTAGCAGGACGTTTGGTAATGACCAAAGCGGTTCTTCAAGCAATTCCCAGCTACATGCTCTCAATCCTACCTGCTCCACAAGGAGTTCTGCAGAAAATAAGAAGCGTCCAAAGGAAATTCCTTTGGTCGAGCAACTCTGGCAAGCCAAAATGGGCGTTGGTGGCATGGGATAAGCTCTGCAAGCCCAATATTTTCGGTGGTCTTGGATTACAGGATCCTGGCACCATCAATAAAGCCAACGGTGCCAAGCTATGGTGGAGATGGCTAACCGAGCCCCAAACTCCCTGGGTAAAACTTTGGAAAGCCAAATACGCAGCACATTGGCAGCATGAAGAGCTCATCAGAATCACCGAGGTCCCGATAGGCTCCTCCATTTGGAACCTAGCCAGAGAAAATCGACACATAATTCAGAATCACTGCTTCTGGGAGATCAGAAATGGACGCTCGACTCTTCTTTGGGAAGATGCCTGGCAACAACTCCCAAAACTGGAAAGCCCCACTCTCCATCCTCTGCAACAGTGGTATCGGGAAAATGGAAAAACAAAAGTACATCACTTCTGGGAGCAAGGCAATGATCAGCAGCAATGGTGAAAATGGCAGCTCACTCCCCTTCCCCAGGAGGAGCATTTGCAAAATCTAAACAGAACACTCAATGTAGCGCTTAGCAAAAGAATCCTTAGAGAAGTGCACGGACCAGACAAACTGCGCTGGGGCATGATGGATGGAGGGTCTTTTAACCTAAAAGAAGCTAGATATCACCTGGATAACAGGGAGGAGCAGGATAAGGTTGCTTGGCATGAGAATGTCTGGAAGGGAATCCTTTGGCCCAAAATCAAACTGTTCCTGTGGCTTGTGCAGAACAAAAAAGTCCTAACTTGGGAAAACCTAATCAAAAGGGGCTTCATTGGTCCGTCCCGGTGCCCATTATGCGAGCAGCAGGAGGAAACTACCAACCACCTCTTCAATAGCTGCAAATGGACCAACGAACTATGGGAATGGCTGCAAGAAATCTTCCGGCAATCAGATAGACAACGTAACTCAATTCAAGAAACCATAAGAAACTGGCGAGCTCAATCCTCCAATAATATTATCGTTAACGCACTATGGGCAAACAGTCCAGGCTTCATCATATGGAACGTGTGGAAGGAAAGGAACAACCGAATCTTCCAAAAGTGCAGGAAACGTCAAACCGACGATCTCAAAACAGTCATCATAAAGGGGCTGACGGAGACAATACGCACCTGGTGTACAGAGGAAGAGATGGATACCATCAGCCCCAATGATAGAAGAATTCTGAGCATTTTCGGCCTCACTAACGCAGCAGAACACCTTGTGACAAAAACAAGTCTGCGACCAATGCATTCTCTGATCACCTGGCAGTGTCCGCCCAATGGATTCTGCAAATTAAACTTCGATGGGGCCGCAAAGGGCAACCCAGGCCCAGCAGGAGCGGGGGGAGTTCTAAGGGATGGAAACGGAGGAATCATTCACATCCTCAGCAAAAACTTGGGGGAAACCACTAATAACTATGCAGAATTCACAGCGCTGGAACAGGGTCTCCGACTCTTGATACAGTTGGGCAAAATAAAAGCAATCGTGGAAGGTGACTCTAAGCTGGCCATAACCACTGCAAAAAAGATCCAACAGGGAACACAACCAGCCAAAGCAATTAAGCATTGGAGGCTAGCTGCGATAACAGAAAGAATAGCGCAACATTTGCCCTCTCTCAGTGGTGTAGTCTTACAATATGTGCGGAGGCAAGCGAATTCCCTCGCGGACCACATTGCAAACTATGCGGTCGACAACCCAACTCATGCCTGGGACACGTGTTGGAAGGAGCTCAGAGATGACAAGCTCCGGGATCAGTGCAGTATCATATCAAAAAAGGACCTGAATGCTGACGACTCCAGGGGACGGACGGAAGGACAGGCATCATCAGAAGATCAGACGTAACGGTTTGGTGATTGCGCTGGGCGATCGGCACACGCAGGAGAATTTAACGAAAAGCCATCGGAACCAGGAAGCCTTAATGAGTGAAAGTAATGATAGAAGAAACAGCTCCACCGAGCGCCTTAAGCGCTGGATGACAGCGTGTGAAGGATCACACAGCAAATCGAATTACTTCGACCACTCACCCAGTCTTAATGACAATTCATTATGGCAACTTGCCCGCAATAATGGATTGGACCGGCCACCCCGCGGCGAGCTTCAACCCCCCCCCTCGCCATCTCCCTTTAATTACCCCTCCCCGCAATCCTCCTCTTTCATTCTTACGCTGTTCTGTCTATGTGCAGGTTCCGGTTCTATCCCAATCTTCAAGTTTCGCAACAGAACAGGTGCAGAAACAGGCTCGAAAGCTATGGCAGAAATCAATCCGAGGAGCATCAAAGCCTCCCAAGCCCTCAAAAGAGCAGTGGAATGCTACGAAGAATCAGTTTCCAAGCGAGGGAAACAGACGATAGAGGTTCTGGAGGAAGAAGTAGAATTGGCCCGAGCACACACAGACGATACCAACATCAGTGAAGAGGTAGACTGGCTTGTGGATCCAGGAACCCCTTCCACTCGGCACACCCAATTCCTGCAAACGCAAGTGGTAGCTTGGCAAGTCAAGACAATGCTAGCCAAAGCCATAGCCATGCAAGGAGCTGCAGTGAAAGAAACATTCGCAGCCACGACCATTGCTTCAGCTCAGAACACTGCACGTCTCGACAAGCTGGAAATCGCACTGAACTCGCTCACCGCGGAGCTAAAACAGCAAGGCACGACCATGGAGAATTTCGTCCGCAGATTCGAACTCTATCTCCGCCATGTTCAAAATGTCTCCATCGAGCTAGCCACAGATGCAGAGCAAACTACTGTAATCAGAAGGTTCAAGCCACGAGCCCCAACCACAGGAGGTGAAGGCACACCTTCAGGCGAGGGAGGGCACTCGGGGGCATCTACTCCTAACATCTAAGTGGCGCAGCCATCTCTTCTTCTTGCTGCCATCAGGTCGACCCTGATTTTAGTAATCAGGCATCTCTTTAGTCATTTTTATTTCTTGCTGGTATGTAACAGGCCTTTATGGCCATCGGAATTATGATAACCTCGTTTTGTCGTAGAAGGGGGTCCTGCGTGACAGCCCGGTAAATTTTGGTTTTGGGTTAAGAGCTAAGGTGATCAATTGTCAAAGCTGAATAGCTGTGTATCGATAAGCTCTCTGAAAATTGCAGCAAAGCAGGCTCTGGAATCCAAGCCGTAAGTCTTCGCCTTCCTCTGTTGTAACCTCTGTTTATATCGTAATATAATGTTACTACTTACTTACAAAAAAAAAAAAAAATAATAGATTAAAATAATTGTGCATCCACATAATGTTCACTTGAAAAACACTAACATGTGCCAACATATCATATTTACTATGAGAAACATCTTGATCATGAGAACTTGAAGCCTTGACTGTGATATTAGCATCTTCATTTATCAAGCGTGAGAAATGCAAATGGTGTTCACATGTATGATACATTTTTTTTAGATTAACATATACAAATAAATGTATCTATATCTATTTATTACAAATTGTACCTATGTCAAAATATTCACCCTAACCATTAACACATATCGATCCCATGCCCTCCTCCTCATGAATAATTAGGTCCTGCCAACAATTCTGACATTTCTTTGCATATGTTACGAGCTCTTCAAAAATCATGTTTTCTATCTCATCATATGTATGATACACGAAATTAACATGTGAATTCTCTCGTGCTCTTTGTCTATTCAGACAAACATCAATGCTCTTTTTCTATTCAGACAAACATCAATTCCACCAAGTCCACTCTAAACATTGTCTGAATATTGGACCTTTAGCATCTTTATTTTTGGCCATTATTTGAAACTAAACATAGACTTGGCTATTTCTATTGAAACGAAACGTTTAACAACCTACCCAGTATCGGGACCCACCAATGTTTATTTTCTTTTCCTCATCACTTCTACAAACGTATCAGTAGTCGGCCTAAGCATTTTGTACACATATACAAGTCTTCTGAAAGAGTGAGTAACTATTTCTAATATTTTTCAAATTTCAATAGAAAGTTTCAAAGACACAAGATCTTTCTTCAATTTTGAATAAAGATGTTGACACATTTGTAATGTGCATTTCTAGCTATTTGTTTCCCAAGGTATATTGGAAATTTTAGACGAATAAGTCGTGCTTGGTATAAAACCTTCTTCTTGAATAACACATTATTGCCTACATAATTTTGGAGAAACATTTTCAGCCTCTGCATCAATATATATAATTTTGTATAAATAAATAAAAATGTGAACAAATTTGTAAAAATTTAATGAAAATAATATTGAAATTGATGGCAACCTCGAGATGGTTGGCCAGCATCATGCCCACCTTGAGACTGTTGAGAATCTGAATGACCACTGATTGGTTGAGAACCAACACAACCACCCATTGATTGGCCTCTGGGGGAATTCATATCACCACCCTCATGCAATTGGCCACCACCTATTGATGGGCTAGCAGGGGAATGTGTACCACCACCAACTTCACCTGACAAGAGGGAAGCTTCATAAAAAATAAGAATTTATAATCAATTCAAAAACACATCCATATATATAAATACATTTACATATGATTTATTAAATTTCCTGAACCATGGCCGTGCTCCATTGATGAAGTAGATACTCTTTTCCTCTTAACTCCAAAAAAAAAAAAATGGAATTTATTAAAAGCTAATTTAACTCACAAAATTTATAAAAAATCAATTCCATATCTATACATGTATGTACATAGGGATAAAATTATATATATATTGAATAAAAAAATCAATTATACATGTATACATGTATGTATGGAGATAAGATTATATATTCAAATGTCATTTAAAAACATGCACATTCGATATAAATACCATGAACATCCCTTGATCCATGATCCCCCTCTCTCACAGAGGCATGGGATTCTATTGAGCTACATCTTTCATCCTCCATTATATATATATGGATATCTACAGTGGACATTTACAATTATTTTTAAATTAATAGTTAAAATAAATACAAAATATTTCAAAAAATTAATGTAATTTAGTACAGAAATGATGTAAAACACAACATTAAAAGCACAAATTGACTTGTGAAACTCAATTTAAAAAAAAATTTGTTGAAGTCCTCAGATTTTAATTTTATAAAATGTAAAGTCACCAAGTTGCGCTTACATGGTGGGAGCACGGTTGGTATATAGTTAAAAAAAATATATGGTCATTACAAATGATGCATACACGCATGTCAAAGATATATTACAATGTCCATAAATAAATTTTGAAGGAGAGTGTCTCAACACTAATTCATCTTTTAGAGATGAATCTTGAATTGGCATTGCCCCGTATAATACTAATTCATCTATTAATTCATCTTTGATAGATGAATCTTGAATTGGCATTTCTCCACACAATAGATCACCAGACATCTAATTAGCATTTGCACAATGCCTTGTACTAAAAAATTGAAATTGTCTAACAATATTGTTTGATCTTCCATGTAGTTGTTTTAGCCTCTCCTTCTTAACTTGGTCTAGGCCTTTCATCTTGTTTCACACAAGTTCAGAATTGTTGAAAACTACAATTCCATTTGATCCATACTCCCTAGTTGTTCCCAAGCATTCTATCAATGCAATATAATATTCCTCGTTGTTTGTTGTTCTTCCCGATATATTCATTTTCCATTGGAGGACCTTGTTATTCACAATATTGTAAAGCACATATGTAATGACTATTTTCCTTGGATTGGGATAGCAAGAAACATCTATACACAATGTCCATTTTTCAACCATGTTTAGTGGGGTTTTTTATCCCTGAAAAAAACAAATTCAATCATATATATTAAATTAACATTTATTTCAAATGCATGGGAGAAATGACATGTACATGGTTTCCAAAAACACTAGATTTTTCCTTATTGCAAAGTCCTTTAATTTTATTTCAAGTTCTGTTAATTTTATTGCTAATGCCTTAAATTTTACGGTAGAAATTACATCTAGCTGGTTCTCAAAAAAGCCAGCAAATGCAACTTTATGGGAGAAATTACATGTACATGGTTTCCAAAAACTGTATCATTTTCCTTAAAGATATATTAAATGAACATTTATTGAAATGAATTAAATTTTATTGCAAATGCATGGGCGAAATGGCATGTACATGGTTTCAAAAAACACTAGCATTTTCCTTATTGAAAATTCCTTAAATTTTATTGCAAATGCATGGGAGAAATGGCATGTACATGGTTTCCAAAAACACTAGCATTTTCCTTATTGCATATGCCTTGAATTTTATTGCAAATGCATGGGAGAAATGAGATGTACATGGTTCCCAAAAACACTATCAAATGCCAACTTTATGGGAGAAATGGCATGTACATGGTTTGCCTTAAAGTATTCCTTATGTTTATGGGATAAATACCACATACACGGTTTTCCTTAAAGTTTTATTTAAAGTTTATGGGAGAAATTACATAGAAATGACATGTATATAGTTCCCAAAACACAAGAAAATGTATTAAATTTTCTGGACAAATTACATACAAATGACATGTACATGGTTCCAAAAACATTAGCAAATGCCTTAAATTTTAAGGGAGAAATGACATGTACATGATTTGCCTTAAATTTTTCCTTGATTTTATGGAAGAAAGCCTTTTGTTTATGGGAGAAATAACATGTTCATGGTTTTCCTTAAAGTTTGCCTTAAAATTTATGGGAGAAATTATATCTAGAAATGACATGCCTTAAAGTTTGTCTTGCCTAGAGTTTAAGGGAGAAATGACATGTACATGGTTTGCCTTACGTTTCTGACGCAACAATGCTGAATGTACGCCCCAAGTAGAGTTGGTCAATAGTGATGTGGCTCTGTCCTCATTTCCCTTTGAAACCTCGTTCTTCACTCCACGTGGTCTATTTTCTTTTTATTTTATTTATCAATTTCAAAGAAATTCACAAATAAACTTATGCACAGCTCTCGAATGTTATATTATAATTCCCGACTTATATATTGTCCCCGCATAATATAACCAATATCAAACCTTCGGCGATTAACTATATAATTGTATCTTATATTAAAAATCAACACTTTCCGAATAAATGACTCATAACCAGACCTTGGCTCTGGGTCCCGCCTCCACAATCAATAGCCAATCAAATGTACGCCCGTACCTTAGGTTAAATTCCATGCATCTTCGTTGTGTGACCATCATCCGATGACTCTGTGCCAGATCGACGGCTCTCGATGATATCGCTCGGCGTCCTCGTATGACCGTTAATGTGAAATGAGAATACGGAAAGGTGGTTTTGCCCGGGTCCACTTCGCCACGTGTCGATTCCTCTATGGAATCGCTCACGTTCAGGAAATACTGCCTACCCCGCAAAAGAGGTGTGGTATGGGCAATCCACCTTTGCAAATCCGCTTGTGGGTTTGGCACAGTGACCAACCAAGGTTCCTCGTTGGGTTTGCGTTCTTCTTCATTTATTCTCCGGTTGTTAACTAAGGTTCTGGACCGGTTGGGAATTCCAATTGACAACGGACAAACGTAAGTTTCTTTATTACGTGGCCTCTATTACCATAAAACAGAGTTCCACGACCAGGATTCTCTACACAGGCCTCGCCTTCGGTTATGGTGAATTGCAAGGTTATCCAACAAATTATGGGAATTCAAGGACAGAGAACGGAATTACCATTACACAATTGCCTCATAGTTAAACAATTCTTCCCAATTATAAATACAGGCAGTTTGGAAATCAACAGGACTTGAAATTTAGTCAACCGGAAGCAATTGCTCAATACACAGAGTTTTATTGTAGGAAGCTCCTCTCTCTCTATACATCCAAGGGATTACATTTATATAGATCAACATATGTCCTTTAGGTTCCTATGTGAGGACCGTTATGGTAATTCAAGAGCCTAATTACAATTATTCGAAAACTAAAATATGACAGATGGTCTAACCATTCGACTTATACAACTCTAATTGATCTAATAATACAGTCAGCTAAGGTATTGACACCTAGCTGTAATCATTCAAATGTTTTCAAACCCTCCTAGCCACAACATGTGGACAAAACTCCTACATTGATGGCTAGTTTCTAATGCCCCTGCATCAGACTCCCGAGGGAAATCATCTTTTGTCCATGAGCTCTCCCACTGATCTGCCTATCTTCTGCAACATTTCTTCAGTCATTGAAGTGGCATCTTCTTCTGGCTTATCCTTCCATTTGATCAAGTACTAAAAGTACTCTTGTCCCCTTGTCCTTCTAAACACTCTTTTATCCAATATCTTCTCTGGTTGCAATGGCTGTGCTGGAGGTAGCTGCTCTTTCCGCTCAATATGTTTCCTATTTGTTGATCCTTCTTCTTCTCCATGATCTTCATACTTGTACAAATCTGCAACATTAAAAATGGGAGATATTCCAACATCAGGAGGTAATTCAATCTCATAAGAATTTTGCAAAAAACTTCCTAAGTATCTTGCATGGCCCAATATTTTTGAACTTCAATTTATTGTACTGCTTCTTTGGGAATCTCTCCCTTCTCAAGTGTGCCAAAACCTGATCTCCTACTTCAAAATGAACTTCTTTTCTGCTCAAGTCTGTTGTATTTTTGTATTTGATGCTGCTGCCTTGTAGTTTTTGTTTCACTTGTTGATGTATGGCCTGGATCTCTGAAGTAAATTCCTCACCATCTGCACTTCTCAGCTCTGCCTTTCCCAGATTCCTTAACTCTGATATTCCTCTGGGGTGCATTCCAGAAACAATATGAAATGGAATCTGCCTTGTGCTCCTTTTTGGTGAGTCGTTATATGCATATTCTGCCTAGGGAAAAATATGATCCCACTGCTTGGGATGCTCTCCTGCAAGACTTCTCAACAAATTTCCAAGACTCCTTTTCACTACCTCAGTTTTTCCATCAGTCTGAGGATGATAAGATGAGCTGAAACTTAGTTTGTTACCAAGTTTCTTCCACAGTGTCCTCCAAAAGTGCCCCACAAATCTAGTATCTCTATCTGAAACAATACTCTTGGGTAACCCATGCAATCTAACAACTTCTTTGAAGAAAAATTTAGCAACATGGGTGGCATCACTAGTTTTATAACATGGAATAAAATGTGGCATTTTGGAGAATCTTTCCACCACAACAAAAATTGCTTCATTCCCTCTCTGAGTATTGGGCAATCCTAGAACATAATCCATACTCACCATGTCCCAAGGCCTGTCTGGAATAGGCAAGGGAGTGTACAATCCTGTATTCTAGCTCCTTCCTGTAGCATACTGACAGACTTTGCAGTTCTTCACAAACTTATCCACTTTTGTTCTCATCTTGGGCCAGAAATAAAAGTGACACAGCTGCTCATAAGTCTTATCAGTACCAAAGTGTCCAGCAAGTCCACCACTATGCTTCTCTTTGATCAAATTTTCTATCATGGAACATTTTTGTACACATAGTTGGCTTCTTCTAAATATTAAGTCCTCCTACAGGAAATAATCCAGCCATTGGCTTCTATCTGTTAAAACAGGGTTACTACATGCCTCAAATACTTCTTTAAAATCAGGATCTTTTTTACACAATTCTTTGAGAAAATCAAATCCTACAACTTCAAAATTTGCTTCTTGAACAAGCATGTGCCTCCTACTCAAAGCATCAACTACTTTATTGGCTTGACCACTTATATGTTTCAAAACAAAATTAAAAATTTGGAGATACTCAATCCATTTAGAATGCTTATGTTTCAATCTGGGCTGTTGTACAATATACTGCAAAGCATGATTGTCAGAATATAATACAAACTCCCTGGACATCAAGTAATATCTCCACTTCTTCAGTATCACAAATTTACCAATGAATTCTTTCAATACTTCATTCATAAGTCTGATAAAAGTGATAGGTGCATTTGAAAACCCAGAAGGAATTACCATCCATTCATATAGTCCTTCATTTGTTTTAAAAGCAGTTTTCCACTCATCCCCCTATCTTATTCTAATATGATGGTATCCACTCTTCAAATATATTTTTGGGAAATATTTAGCACCACTCAAACAATCCATTAAGTCCTCAACTCTAGGAAAAGGGAATCTGTACCTAATTTTGATCTTATTGATTGCTCTGGAATCAATACACATCATCCAACCTCCATCTTTATTTGGGATCAATACCGCTGGTACTGCACATGGACTCAGGCTTTCTCTTATCAGCCCCTTGTCCACCAACTCCTATACTTGTCTCCTGATTTCCTAATTTTCCTTGGGAGTCATTCTGTAGGCTGCCTTATTTGGCAGATTTGAACCAGGGATAAAATCTATCTGATGACTAATATTTCTCACAGGTGGCAGCTCATCAGGTAAATCATCCACAACAATGTCACAGTAATTTTCTAACATCTCTTGTATCTCTTCTAGTAAATCAGAAATCTTGGTAGAGGTAAGAACTACTTTAGGTTTGCAAACTAAATCAAAACTTACCTCTTCTTCTTCTCTCTACTACAGATATTCCTTCTCGCTCAGCAACAAGATCTTTAGGTCAATCACTCTGCTGGATGGCTCTCCTTCTTCCATGGGTATCAATGTATGATGTACCCCATCCTTGAAGAACTTATAAGTGTTCTTCTTGCCATCATAAATTGTTTCTCTGTCAAACTGCCAAGGTCTACCTAGCAGTATATGACACACATCCAAGTGCATCACATCACACAGGACCTTATATTTATATTTTCCCATTTGCAGCTCTATCTCACACTGTTCTTTCACAACCAGCTGGTGCCCTTTATGCAGCCACGACACCCTGTAGGGAGTTGGATGCTCCCTTGTCTTCAACTTCAGCTTTTCTATTACCTCAGTGGAAACTAGATTTTCTGTGATGCCACTATCAATGACTGGCTGGCAGCACTTCTCTTGGACCTTGCATATGCTCCTAAACAAAGTCTTCCTTTGTGCAGGCTTAGTGACCTCTTTGGCTTGCTTCAAAAGGACCTTATTTACCACTAAGGATTCTCCCCTCTCTGGAATAATTTCTTCTTCAATCTCTATTTCTTCTCCAGCCAGGGCAACAACAACATTCCTTGGACCAGCACCCACATTCTATAGACATTCATAGTGCTTATTTCCCACTTGTTGACATCTATAACACCTCAATTCTCTACCCCTGCCTCTGTCTTTGCCTCCTCTTCCTTTTCCTCTATAATAACCCCTTTTTCCCCTTGCATCATCCTCTATAGATGCATTCTGAGGTGAGCTATTGTTAGCTCCATCCCTAGGTGTAGCAGGTTTTCCTCTACCACCCTGACTTCCCTTTCCACGGAAAGTACCTCTCTTCTTAGCAGACTGTTTCCTCAGGAGTTTCTCCTCTGCTTTCAAGGCCATCTAGTAGGCCTCTTCAACTGTCTTAGGAGACAGGAGACCAATATCATCCTAGATCTCCAACTTGAGACCATTCACATATCTGGCAATCTTCTCAGGTGTGTCATGGAATTTCCCAGCCCTTATACTCACTCTCTAGAATTCCTCTGTGTATTCCTTTACTATCAGCAACCTCTGTATTAGGTTTTGCATTTGCTTATACAATTTCAACTGGTAATCACTAGGGAAGAATTTACCTTTTAATTTTTCCATCATTCTAGTCCAGCTCTTGATAGGTTGCTTTCCAACTCTCCTCCTCTCTGCCTGCACTCCATCCCACCAAAGTGAAGCATGTCCTTTCAGCTTTGTTACTGCAAACTTGACCATATTATCTTCACTTATTTCTTCATAATCGAAGCACTTTTTCATCTCATTTATCCAGTCCACGAGTTCTTCTGGATTCAGTCCCCCTGCATAGCTTGACACTTCAATTCTGGGCTTAACTGCAGACCCCAAAACATCTCTAAGGAGCCTCATGTCAGGATAAATTTCAACATTTTCTTTCGCTTCTTCTATCTTAGGTTCGATGATGTATTCAGGATCTCTGGTCTGTCTTCACTCTATGACATCCATTCTGGCCTCGATGCTCTGCAACATCCCCAACACCTCAGCGTTGGCAACAGGTCTCCTTCTGCCAGCACCTCTACCAACACGGATTGCCATGTCAGCCAAAAACAACTTCAGACAACAGCTCTGATACCACAAATGATGCAACAACACTGAATGTCCGCCCCAAGGAGACCTAGTCAACAGTGACATGGCTCTGTCCTCGTTTCCCTTTGAAACCTTGTTCTTCACTCCACGTGGTCTATTTTCTTTTTATTTTATTTATCAATTTCAAAGAAATTGACAAATAAATTTATGCACAGCTCTCGAATGTTATATTATAATTCCTGACTTATATATATTATGCCTGCATACTATAACCAATATCAAACCTTCGGCGATTAACTATATAATTGGACCTTATATTAAAAATCAACGCTTTCCAAATAAATGACTCATAAGCAGACCTTGGCTCTGGGTCCCGCCTCCAAAATCAATAGCCAATAATATGTACGCCCGTACCTTAGGTTAAATTCCATGCATCTTCGTTGTGCGACCATCGTCCGATGACTTTGTGCCAGATCGATGGCTCTCGACGATATCGCTCAGCGTCCTCATACGACCGTTAACGTGCGATGAGAATATGAAAAGGCGGTTTTGCATGGGTCCACTTCGCCACGTGTCGATTCCTTTATGAAATCGCTCGCGTTCAGGAAACACTGCCTACCCCGCAAAAGCAGTGTGGTATGGGCAATCCACCTTTGCAAATCCACATGTTGGTTTGGCACAGTGACCAACCAAGGTTCCTTGTCAAGTTTGCGTTCTTCTTTGGTTATTCTCAGGTTATTAACTAAGGTTCTGGACCGATTGGGAATTCCAATTGACAACGGACAAACGTAAGTTTCTTTATTACGCAGCTTCTATTACCATAAAATAGAGTTCCATGACCACGGTTCTCTACACAAGCCTCGCCTGTGGTTATGGTGAATTGCAGGGTTATCCAACAAATTACGGGAATTCAAGGACAGAGAACGGAATTACCATTACACAATTGCCTCACAGTTAAAAAATTCTTCCCAATTATAAATACAGGCAGTTTGGAAATCAACAGGACTTGAAATTTAGTCAATCGGAAGAAATTGCTCAATACACAAAGTTTTATTGCAGGAAGCTCCTCTCTCTCTATACATCCGAGGGATTACATTTATATACATCAACATATGTCGTTTCGGTTCCTCTGTGAGGATTGTTATGGTAACTCAAGAGCCTAATTACAATTATTTGAAAACTAAAATATGACGGATGGTCTAACCATTCGACTTCTACAACTCTAACTGATCTAATAATACAGTCAGCTAAGGTATTGACACCTAGATGTAATCATTCAAATGTTTTCAAACCCTCCTAGCCACAACATGTGGACAAAACTCCTACATTTCGTCCTAGTGTCTAATGCCCCTGCATCAGTTTTCCATATAGTTTATGAGATAAATGACATATTTATGGGGGAAATGACATATAAATGAGATACCTTAATGTTTTCCTTGAGTTTATTGATGAAGTCACACATGTACATGGTTTTCCTTAAACTTTTCCTTAACGTTTATGGGAGAAATGACATAGAAATGAAATGTACATGGTTCCCAAAACTGTAGAAAATGCCTTAAAGCTTATGGGAGAAATGACATGTATATGACTATCCTTAAAGTTTTTCTTGAGTTTATGGGAGAAATGACATGTGCTTGGTTCCAAAAACACTAGAAAATGCCTTAAAGTAAAGTTTGCCTTAAATTTTATGGGAGAAATGACATGTACATGGTTATCCTTAAAGTTTACCTTAAATTTTATGGGAGAAATGACATAGAAATGACATGTAAATGGTTCTCAATACGTTAGAAACTGCCTTAAATTTTATGTCAAAAATGACATGTACATGGTTTTCCTTAAATTTGGCCTTGAGTTTATGGGAGAAATGACATGTACATGGTTATCCTTAAAAATTTTCGTAACGTTTATGGGAGAAATTAC
Organism: Pinus albicaulis; assembly: GCA_034641835.2. NCBI lineage: Eukaryota > Viridiplantae > Streptophyta > Pinopsida > Pinales > Pinaceae > Pinus > Pinus albicaulis. The sequence goes on along the minus strand of CM076577.1, from coordinate 858,858,941 downwards.
ATGTATATGGTTATCCTTAAAGTTTACCTTGATTTTATGGGAGAAATGGTAGAAATGACATGTACATGGTTATCCTTAAAGTTTTCCTTAAATTTTATGGGAGAAATGACATAGAAATAACATCTACATGGTTTCCCTTAAATTTTTCCTGAATTTTGTGGGCGAAATGACATGTAGATGGTTATCCTTAAAATTTTCCTTAAAATTTATGGGAGAAATGACGTAGAAATGACATGTTCATTGTTCCAAAAACACTAGCAAATGACTTAGAATTTATGGGAGAAATGACATGTACATGGTTTGCCTTAAATTTTATGGGATAATGGCATGTACATAGTTTTCCTCAATTTTTTCCTTAAGTTACAACCATGGAGTGATGTTGTCATCTGAGGATGAACATTAGCCAAGAAAACCAAGTATGTGCATAAGTTTAAATTGGTATGTTTATTTATGAACTTAATTGAAATAAATATGTTGCTAGAAATGAAAATATAATGATAGGTTCTACAATATGGATGCAGACTAATGTTTAATATATGCATGTATGAATGTATGTTTGGTGGAGCTATTGTGTGCATGTGAATGTTGTGTGAAGACAATTATCCTGCACATAAAAATGAAAATATAATGATAGGTTCTACAAGATGGTTGTAGACTAATGTTTAATATATGCTTGTACGCATGTATGTCTGGTGGAGCTGTTGTGTGCATGTGAAAGTTGTGTGAAGACACTTATCCTGCACACTAGTATTATTCATGATAGGTTATACACGATGGATATAGATTAATGTTTAATAGATGCATGTATGCATGTATGTCTGATGGAGTTGTCGTGTGCATAAGTACGTTACCACAAGCAATAGTATTAAGTTCTTGGGAGAAGAAATTAATATGCAGCTCAAATGCAATTGGTAATTTTGGCATGAAATTAATGCATAGTTAAAATTTAATTGGTTTTCATTATAGAACATAAATTAATTGTCAACATCTCATAAGTTGACATCTAACATTGAAATTTTTAACTTCACACCAGGACATAGTAATTTAGGCAACAATAGCAGATCATCCTATGATTGATCTTTTCCCTCACAACAAGCTCAAACTATATGCATGGAAATTTGAATGTTGATAATCTGTGTTTTTCTGACACACAGTACACATCAACAACACAGGAAGATCACACGTTAGGCAGACATACAAGTTGATATGTTTCGGGATGGTCTGGATGCTGCTCACATGGACTCTTTGTTACCCGATTTTGTTTTTTTCCTAGGGGTGAGTGAAGTTCAATTCAAGATTAGGTAAGAAATATAAATATATATCTCAATAAATATCAGATCAATATTAATCTCAATGCATATCCAAGCCTGCTAAAAATAAAAAGGCCTGAGAAAATTTTACGTAATCTAAGTACTTCAAAAAAATTTCAAAATGTTAAACCTATTTCTAAAACAATATTTCACTGTATTAACCAAAAATAAAATAATTACGTTATACCTTATCTAAATTTTTAACCAATTTATAATGATAAAAATTAACTTGAACGTCGTGAATACTAGATGAGGGTGATGATGTTGACACTACAAGGAAAATACCCTCTTGCGGATGTTTTTGAGGAACCACTTCTAAAAATAACCCAGACATCCGTTTCTAGCAGAGATTACTAGAGGAGGTTGGCAGGTTGAGGTTTTTGTGGATGTTTTTTGTCAAGTGTGCTTATCATCCTAAACCACATCGGTGAATTCAATAAGAGAAAGCACCGATGCACAAAAAACATTGCACACAAGACACCGTCCGCTCCGTACACACCCGCCCAGTGTGCCTTATTACTATAGCACACTAGTTCTTTACAAATATTCTGCACCAGTGCATCCTTAAACCCCGTGCCAAAACAAAAACCGCCTAGTGCAGTCTTTAGAAACCACATCGGTGCACCTATAAAACCCCGCGTACTGGAACAGGGTTAAATAAAAAAAAAATTATGGCCAAAAAACTACATTTTCCAGTTTTCTTAGTGCTCCAGAGCTCTCAAGCACTAGTGAAATTTATCCTTGTCCAAGCTGCCCTGACATCGGTGCTGCCATTGCACCCATTACACGCACTGTTTTTGTACATTTCCACCAATCTCCAGCTTGAATTTTTTAGAATGGTGGGAAAATTTACTTTTGCAAATTCTACAACCAATATGCATCCTTGATGGCCAAATGTATAGGTATTTTTCTTGTTTTTTCATAATTAAGCCTTTTAGCGAATTATAATTTCAAATTTCCTTAAAGTTAACGATTTAAAGAAAAAAATTTGTCGCGCGGTGCCATCGAGCCATTTGACTCGCACCAGTTCGGGGTGCTACCTGTAAATTTACAGGCCACACCACAACCGGTTCCAATGGTATCTGCACTGGTTCCGAGGTGGTACCTAAAGGCTCACCATGCTATTTTAAAATTTTAAAAAAGTGTGGTGCAAACGGTTACCTGGCCGCACCGTTGACCCTGTAGAATAGCAGTAATGCGGTGCATTGACTTAAATATTCACCCTAGGATGGGTATTTATGTAAGTGCAACACATTCCTTATTTTGACAGGGTAAACGATGCGGCCTGGTAAAATACCACATCGTTGACTATGTAATGATGTCAGGAGGTCAGTGTACTGACCGAACTATACACCCCGGGATGTAGAGCTTGGTTAGTGCATCGCTCTCCCGACACAGTCCATAGTCAATGGTGCAGTCTATTTTGAGATGCATTGCCGCCGATGTGCTGAAGAGTTTCTAGTGCACCACTGCTGGTGCACGACAAAAAAAGATGCACCAGTACCGGTGCATGCCTGTTTTTTGTGGCGCACTGACTATTTTTCTTTTCCAAAAAAATATATATGTATATTCATAAATATATGTCTCATTTAATAAGAAAATTGTATGTAATATGTCAATCATTCAGAGACGTCAAAGAAGAGAAGAGAGGGAACAATAACAACAATAGGTGGACTAGTATAACATGGTTTTCCTATGGGAGGTACGAGAGAGGGAGAGAGATGTGTACCGTGTCCCTATTACAGCAGCTACCGAGGGGCTCCTAAGGTAGGAAGGCCTCCTCAAGTTCTATGAGGAGGCTACTTCCCTAAATTTCCTTGGTTTGTTTTTGATACATCTTATCTGTAGGTGTAATACCCACCTACAGGCTTTCCAGGTTGGTTCTAAAAAGTGGTACGCACCCACTGAGGAGGACATATATTTCATTACAAGGCTATCGAGGAGAGGGGTGTATTTTCCCTCATTCCCAAATGTTCCAGTTGGCTATGTAGTAGGGAGTCAGTTGGTGTACTCCTAGAGATACATTAGCAGAGATATATTGTCTCCTTCAGATTTTCAGGTCTCCATAGGTCAGTTACATATTGCTGCATTTGTTAGTGAGGAGGTGAGGTGCTTCTCACTTCTTATTTTTACCATTTCACACAACCATAGTGATGGGAAATGCATTAGTTGTATGCTTCTATATTATGCTGATTCTTTAGTGTAGGAGCCATGACTTCTCAGGTGGTCTGCCATTTTTTTGCAGAAATTCTATATAGGCTTAGATAGATGTCATGCTCATGCACAAGGGAGGGTCAACTTCCATGTTTTTTCAAAGTTTTTTTTTTAATTTTTTGATAGATTTCCAAAGTTGAGGCCTAATTTTTTTTGGTAGCCTCGTAGGCAAATGTTGGAGGCGCAAATCCACATATGGGGACAGATGATGCCCAATAGGGATGAGACTGAGTTTTCTGCAAGGATATCACATGATTCACTGGACTTACTAGCCAATGTTGACGAGCATCCATTCGTTATGGTCCCTTGTCCTTATGCTGGTTTGGATTGGTGAGGGTATGCCAACATCTTCCTCACAGATGATGAGCCGCTTGATGATATAGGTAATATTACTGTTTTATTCAAATTTATTCTAACATGTTCTTTAACTTGTTTTTGTTAAATTGTGTAATGAAATTGCATAATTATTGGTGTGTACTTGTATATATTTTGCAGAAATTGGGTCTTTTGATGGCAAGGACATTCTATTACACCCACATGATCCAGGTGTGGATCGTGATGACGATCAGGATATGCTAGATGCCAAGGATCATCAGGAGGTCGGTGCAGAGTGACTTGCTCCTGCTGGTGCGCCAACACTACCTTTTGATAGGGGCGGTAGGCTAGATAGCAGGTTGAAGATGGAGTTGGGTGAACAAATCTGTGCATTCATTATTGAGGTGGGAGTCAGGCCCACTACTATGAGAGACAAAAAGGTTGATGGTAGGCTGCTACATATGTCGAGAGGCATGTCGCGTGACATGTATAGCCTGATGTGGCATGTCATAGGAGCTACGACCTTATTTGTATGGCTGAGGAGGACCCTTGCATGTTATAGGCATGGTTGAGACGTAATACGTGATCGACAGTCCGCGAGCAGCACCGACACATCATCTGATGATCAAGATCAGGGGAGTGATGATCGTTCACATTGCGTCGTGCTAGATGAGAAACCTCCACTAGCATCATGCATCAATCATCATGGAGAGTAGGCTGGACCATCTACCATGTCCAGTTATCACGAGGAGCAGCAGATAGTTGATCTTGACCAGCATGAGGCAATAATACCAGATCAACAGGCACGTGATGATGAGCATGTATTGACCGAGCTTCTTGAGGCCGCACCATTGATTGAGCAGGCCTCAACTAGTAATGTTATTGATGTTGTACCATGAGCTGATATATGCCATATATATTACAGTTGTGTATTTTTTGCATTATATATATATATATATATATATATATAGTCCATGTATTTTATGTTCATGTTGCAGTTGTACTTAATTTACATGTTGGTGATCATCATGATGTGTATATTGTTAGGTAATGTTAGATATGTTCATTTAATGTGAAATTTGCAGATAGATGTGTATGTGATAGTAGTTATTTCACATACGATGTATATTTGATGTTTTTTTGTGATGACGTAATGTAATGCTAATTGTGTTTTGTTAGATGATCATGATCATGATGATGTTAGCGAGTGTGAAGGTGTTTTTTAGTAAAATATGATGTTTGTATGATGGTTATCATGATCATGATGTTTATTAATTAATTAAATATTAAATGATAATGATATTGTAAAATTTTAATATTTGTAATTCTAATTGTATGTAAAATTCTAAAATTGTAATTGTATTTTTATTAATTGTAATTTTAATTGTAATTGTATATATGTAAAATTGTAAAATTGACGTAATTGTAAATCTAATTGTATGTAAAATTCTAAAATTGTAATTGTATGTAAAATTTTGAAATTGTAATTGTAATTTTGATTGTAATTGTATGTGAAATTGTAAAATTGTAATTGTAATTGTAATTTTATGTAAAATATTTGCAAAATTTTAATTGTATTAATGTGAAAATTTTAATTGTATTAATGTGAAAATTTTAATTTTATTAGTGTGAAATGAATTTATTAAAATTTTTAAATTTTTAAAATTTTAAATAATTGTAAAATAATGTATCTAGAATAATATGAATTATTGGAAAATAATAAAGCTTAGGAAATAATGCAAATAAATTCATGTGCTTTAGAATTATCATTATTTTACTATGATCTTACATACAAAAAAAAGGAACTTTATACAGTAAGCCATTATTTTTGAGATCAACATAATTGCAAATTATCAATTGAAATATTAATTTTAAGATTAACACAATGCAAATTACCAATTAATTGAAAATACGTATTATAATATTTCTAAAAAACCATCTTAAAAAGTATAAATATTGATGATCAAACAACACATGTACCATATCACTCTCGGTTCTCATGATCACCCTCATTATGTTCTGGCTCGCATGTCATGATAAAACTATTGTTCTCAAAAAAATGTTTTGATCTAGGGTCATGTCTCAATATGAACCACCAATTCCTATCCAACACATTTGGGTAAAAAAACACCTAGTTGCAGTGTTTGCGGAAAAGATAGGGCTCCTTAGCTTCATCCCACATCTCTCTAGAGTTGATACATATCAGCCTACTATTGCGATCTTCCTTTACGTTATTCTGATGAAAGGTGTCCCACCACTTGCACCTAAAAATGACACATTGGAAAGAAGAGAAATCCACTTCAATGATCTCTTGTATCTTTTCGACGTAACATAATTTCTCTCGTAATAGGTTTTGATCATGGTGGCTACATCGACTAAATTGATCGAAGTCGTCTTCCACTCCATAGTCTTGTGTGATGTTTCCAGCATCGAAATTTTCTATGAGAAAATGGTGTTCATATGCCCACATAGATGGGAAGGAATGTACCTATTAAAAAAAATTAAAAAAAATCATAGTTTCATGTGTCTTATAATAACCCAATAGTTAGAATATTAAATGTAGATGTCTTATAAGTTTCAAATGTACATATAGATTAAATAGATTATTACCAAGTTGCTGCACCAAATCCCTACGTTTAGTGCATCCTCTTCAGCACGTGGGTAACGACCGGTTGCACCATATTTATCTATGACTTGGTCAGCAACCCAACTATTAGGGAATATTTTTTACATATTTTATTTTAAATGATCGGGATAAGGCACAATTATACCATTCAACTGTATGAATTCTTTCCTGTCAGTATCCCATTTCATCCTTTTTTGTTCATACAATATGACCCATGGTTGTGTCGCTTCAAAATTGTAAAGAATGAATTTATTGACTACTTCAATTTCTGCATTCACTGCTGAAATCAGACCGACATTGTATAGTACATAGAGATCAAAATATACATTATATCTAATTTGTGTAAATTTGAAAAATTATAAGTTGCTTACTCTTTATCAAGCACTTTTTTCCACTCATTTGGAGAGACTCCCCTTCTCTTTTTTCTTCATCCCTTTCATCGTCCCAAATCACCGCACCTAGTCTGTTGTCGATCTCCTTGATGTAATCACTGGAATAATAGAAATACTCATACGATATGTACCCCTCTACCATATACCCCTCAGGTTTTTCTCTTTGTCGAACAAAAACTTTCAATTTCTTCATGTAACTCTCTAAGAATAACATCGAATGACAAGAAACCACCCCAACTAATTCAACCTCATCTACTAGGTGGATTAGAAGATGAACTTGAAATTCAATGAAACTCGTTGGTAGTTCCTTCTCAAACATACAAATAATCTCAACTATCTCTTGACGCCACCATGGAATGATAGCCACATGAATCTCCTTTGAGGTGATCCAACGTACAAATGCAGACAATTTAGATATGGCATGTCCTAGGTCTTGAGAGAATTCATGTTTGACACAGCCATGGATGAACAAAGGATAATGACACTACAAAGTTATAAACACGTACAATAATATAAAAAATTAGTTATGTTCTATGATCCCTGCATGGGATAAATTTTATTAATATAAAAAATAATAAAATAATGCTTTTAAAATTATACATACTCTTAGAATATTCAAATGGTCAATTCAATTTCAACCACGACAAATGATGGAAATGCATGGTGAAGCAGCGTCGTAATGAAGACTAGTATGAATATGCTTTTATACACACCATTATAAATTCACTTTTCAAGGAAAAGTCATCTTTTTTAAAATCACATTAGGACATCACCACATATTTTGAAGCCATGAATTAGAGGGACCAGTGCATATCTCTAATCCTGTACTTTCTAATAATCTTGGCCAATGTTTCTTTTTAATTTTTTAAGTACCAAGATCTTTCTTAACAGCCAATTTGTCACTTGGTTTCGATGATATGTTCCTCCATAAAGAATATGAGACACTTTTAAATATATGCATGTGATCTAATAAGTGGGTAATCTTAAGATGCTCCCAATATCGGAGGTTATAAAAGATAGATTTCCTTTTCATCCCAATGGGAAATTTCTCAACATAGGTGTCGAAGAATTTTTGATCATCAAACATAGGCTCCCCATTTGAATCGAACCTTTCTATGAAATCTTTCTCCTTCTCTCTCTCATATGCTATAAGCCATTCAACTGGTGTCGTTATAGGAGGCCTTTGGGTTCTCTCTAATTTACCATTGAAAGTGGATGATGCTCTTCTGTAAGGGCATTATTATAGGAGGAATACCAACGAACAATCATACACTGGCTTCCATAGTTCTTTGCACCATCTAGCTTTCAGAGAAGGTCCACAACATTTACATCCAAAATACCCTTTTGTTATAAGACTTGCGAGATTATTGTAGACAATTAATATGCATGGCATGTTAATGAATATCTTGAAGATCAAAACAATTACAACAGATTAAATAAGTAATATGTGAAAGAATATTGTTACGTATATAAACAAGTCAATAAATTAAACATGTAATTTACTAGAGAAAACTCCTAAGCCTAGATAATCATGCGTCGTGTAATCACATATTCCATACAATGTAAAACTCCTCTCTGCTACGATGGGTCTTGATACATAGTATACATTTATCCCATCCCAAAATTCCTTTAATTCATCTACCAGTGGTTGTAAGTAGACATCCATATTCCTCACTTGTCTTCTACAAGGTACTATGAGAGCCAACATAAGATGTTCATTCTTCACGGACAACCATCCAGGGAAATTGTTATTGATCACTACTAGAGGAAAAACATAATATTTGGTGTTCTGGAGGGAATATGGGTTGACACCATCCACGACTATGCTGAGTCATAGAATTCGTACCTCATCCTCAAATTTTTGGGCCATGTATCATCTATATGCTTCATGGATATTGAATCGGTTGGGATTCACATAACTCCCAACACACATCTGTCTGAGGCATGCCATCCCCGCAACATAGCTAATTCTTTGGAACGAAAGAGGCTTTGAATCCTTAGGATTATAGGCATGTGCCTCAATATCTTGAAAGGAGGACCAATACATGATTTACCCTTATTTTTTTATTTAGCATACCTATCATGCCCATATTTCAGACATATCTCTTTGTCTGCATATTCTCCTCTATATAGAATACAATCATTTTCACATGCATGATATGATATGTACTCAACACCCAAAATTTTCAACAATTTCTTTTCCTCTTCCCAGCTATCGGGTAAGACTTTATCACTTGGAAGAGCCTTATCTTTGAATAACCCTGTAGTTGGTGATTATGGAAAAATATATTAATAAATGTACATTAATGCCGATATAATTATTAACATTCATAAAATTTACCATTTGTAATGTTCATTGTGTACTGATTATATTTCTCAAATTTATATAAGGGGGGACTTTATGGTAACTTACCTCAAAATTTCCGAGAAACATGCATTCAACAAGCCAAAAATTTTCTTTCAAGATATACAGTAACATTTTTGACCCAAATTGGGTAGACTTTGACTGATCGCCAGGTCCAAAGAGAGGGGGGTGGAAGAAAATTTAAGGCCTTCGAAAAAGGTGATAGTGAGATGAGCATCATCCCCTAGCTGATCATCATTCTGGAATGCATATAACAACATTGTCTCCATGGCACTTGTATCCCTTAAGTAATCATCGATATCAACCTCTATTTGATTTCCTCCATTGCCAGCTTGTGAAGAATTACTATTGTTGTAGTCATTCCTAATTGGTGAATCTCGACGTAGCGGGAATTTGAATCAGTGGTTTTTGGTATCGTTTCTCTCTGATTTTTTCTCTAAATTTAGTCTTCTCTCAATTTGACATTGTCGTTGGGTGCAACGGAAGATGGTAGGTAGGTCGCTCATCATCACTAGAATCCTAATAATTCAAAACAGAAAATTTAAACATGATTAGTACAAAATATATGATATCATTTAGTAATCACGTTGACAATATTACATGATTAATTAGTTTGACATTGAAATATTTACTTTAATCAATATACCAAACAATTATAATTATTACCATCATTGTCCCAGGATTGTGGCTAGAAGATGCAATATTGTTACAATTGGTAGGGTGAAGCAGTTTTCCATTTTCATCTACCAAATGCATCTTCCAGTATGATGCTCCTAATAAGAGCTTCCAACGTTTTGGAGCTCTTTGAATATTTTGTGCATCTGAACTCGATTTTGAATCTGCATGAACCTGCAAATTTGTATACATTATAAATTTAATTAAGATGTGCTTGATTGACATGGATAAAAAGCATAAATTCAATTAGATAATGAAAATATAAATAAAATTTGAAGTAAATATTACGTCTGGAGATGGATATGGAGAAATTTGTGATGGACTTTGAGAAATATTATGGAACGAGTTGGCTTTTGAAGAATTTTCCATTTGATATAATTATGATATTTTCTCCCTGCATTTGAGAAAAATCAACAATAAATTCTACTTCACACACCTAAAAGTACATTCAGTGCCTTAAAAATGGACTTCCTGTTATCCGAGCTAACGTAAAAATCACCACACTACTCTGTTTTCATTACTGCATACCAGTGTTGTGTTATAAACGGATGCACCAATGCGGTGATATTAAGTGACATAACGTTGACGAATAACCGCAAATAAAAAAATTGAAACTCTATTTTATTTGAGTGAAAAAAAGAGAAGTAAATTGGAAAATGGGCAGAATAATATTTTCGGAAATCTAATTTCATAAAACAATTCTTTAAATACTAAACACTTTTCATTATTTCACTATTTTTGCAAATAAATTTAGCTAGAGATTTGTAGGAGACATACATGGAGCAACAAAGCACGAGATCACTGCGGAGCAGCGAAATATGTTCGAACAAAAGTATTTAGACAATCAAAATTCCAAACCTCTAGTGATTCAAACCCTATATCATACAATTTCAAATGATCTCGTGATTAAATTTGATTGTTTTTTTTTTACTTTTCCTCCATTTTTTTTTACGCAGTAAGAAAAATATTTCAAATTATCTTTCATGTTCAGAAAAAAAAAATTTAAAAATCCATTTTTCCCATAAACACTACATTCTTTTGGCTTTTGCCCTTTCTTCCCCCTGTTTCTGTGAATTCATAATTAGGGCTTTTCATTTTAGATTTATAGCTCTTGTATCGCTATATATAGGCCTAAGACATCTAACCCACAGGACAACTTTCATAGTCGAATCCCAATCCATGTCGGCCATTGCGTGAGTTTTAAAAAGAAGAATTTTTTTTGTCGGTGTGCCAGGCGTAACCTAGTGCACCGTTGCACTGGATTATGCTAGTGTAGCATGGAAGTACTGTGTGATAAATAATTTAAAAACAATTTTTTTTTCTTAATCAGTGTTCCATATGTAAAATAGGGTACCGATGCGCTATTTCATTATGGCGCACCGTGCTTGTGCTATTTTACAAAAAAAAAATATTGTGTTAACCAGTGCACCATGTAACATATAACGCACTACACTGGGTCTCCTAGTTCACAGAGAGCACCGTATGGTGGTCCCTTGTTTGCGTGGGGAGTTTATGCTAAAAAAACTAACACTCTACGATTTTTATTATTTTGTCTACGTAAATCGGTGCGGTGGTTAACATGTAACACACCGGTGCCGCTTGTTAACATAGAGAAATGTAAAATGTGTTATACTATTTTTGTGATGGGTTTATAATACCACTATGCACCAACGTCGGTGCGTACACTATGAATGGTGCACCAGTTTCTTGAGATTTTTTTTTCACCTAAAAAGTTGACAATTTAACTATAAAATATATTAATGAATGATATGGTATAGGTTTTTTATTAATAAAGAAATGGATGACAAGAGATCAAGTAAAAAAAATACTGATAACACATCAAGAAAAGAAAAAAATGCAAGTTCTTCATAAATTATTTACAAAAAATATTATTTTTGAATTATATGTATGTTTAACTAATATGTATTGTTTACTGTGTATCATGCAGAGCCACAAAATGATAAAGCTCTATAATCTTATTTCTAATCTAGGACAACAAGAGCATAAAAGCTTGATGGAAAAATTGCAAAAGGATGAATCAGGTGAATGAAAAAATACTATTGATCCAATATGAATTTCTTTTTTTAATTTTCATTAATAATATAATTAAAATTATTATATAACATGTTTCAAAAAATATATTAATTCACATCTGTTTAATATTCTACAGGGGCCAAAAACTCAGAAAAGGAATGTTGTTCTAAGAAAAAAAAAATTGAACATGCAAATGAAAACTAATTACTCCTTAGCTCATCTGGAGTGGTGCTGGAGGTTAACGAAAGGGGGGGGGAATTTTACAAAAGTTTGAGCTATCTAGTGGAATGAATGTATAGATGTTATTTCCACTTACAATACAAAAATCAATCCAATGATTCCAACAATTTTTTTTTATCGAAACTACAAGAAGAGTTTCGAGAGAATTGGTCAATGAGACATCTCAGAATTTTAATAAAAAAACATACAAAAACAAAAAATAGGGAATGAAAAAGTAATATTCCTTTAAATGTTTGTCTAGAATTATTTATAGATATCATTTATAAATATCACTTTTGTTATATTTACTTTTCATATATCAATATAAAAATTAAATAGTGTAATGTCATGTTACATTGTCAGGAGGATTATGAAAATCTCAAAAGTTGAACGAGCTGATATCAGAAATATGCTAGTAGGAATGTCCAGAAAGGTGTACAAGGAGATGGTCAAAGAAATGGAAAAACCTGCATCGCAGGAGGATCCATCTCAACAACAACGTGCTTCAAATGGAATCTGTAATCATTAAAATTTTCGATTATTAGGTACAATAAATAAACAATTTAGCATTAAATATTAATTTTCAAAAATTTTCTTGAAGAAAAGAAAAGAAAATGGAACCCATTCAACACATAAAATAGGACGAGAAGGAATAAAAGGGTTTATATCTAAGTTTGTGAGTAATTGTTACTTCCTTATAACAAATTAACTAGATTTCATTTTTGTATTTCTTAAGTTGTTTTACAAAAATCATCATTGAATGTCTTCAAACTGGTCCTAACATAAAAAGAAGAACCATTAGATGAATTGATTGACATTGGTTTAAATATGGGTTGTGAGTATATGTTGACATATCCAAAATTAATCATGGAATTTGTAAGCATCTATTGATATTGTTTTACTTACCTCCATATATAATTAATAGAACAAAAAAAAACTTTTATATTAAATATATGATTTGGTATGGCATATAAAACTTGCCAGAAAAAAAGTATGGAGCTGTGCAAATAGATGAAATATTGAAACATGGCATACTATATGGTTTTGAAAGAATGTGTATAGTTCATGACTCAATTGTTGCTATGGTACGTCATTGCTTTTCGGTTTTACATTGATGTATATTATTTAATATTGCAATTTTCATTATTATCACCAATGTATATACACTCATTACAATTTATTTTTATTTTTGTAGATGGAAGATGAATAAGAAGAAAACAATAAACACCGTGAACAAAACATTCCTGAAAATAACCCAAGTCATGGAAGTAGCTCTAGCAGTGACAATAGTTCATGCGAAGAATGATGATCACTATGTTTGGATATCAAAGCAAGGTGTTTTATTTTTTGAAATATTTGTTTGTGAAATCATACGTTTTATTTAATGTAATGGATATAGTTTCCCAATTGAAAGACAAAGATATACCAATAACTGTCCCACTTTGTATGACAAAGACTCTCTTATTCTATTGCGTTCTCCATTGTCGCTGTGAAATGTAACAAAAATGATTAAATTTATGGATGATTAAATATTATAATGAAGAGATGTGAAATTTGATGATATGATATAACAAATTAATCCAAACATCACATTCAAATGCACTAATAAAAATTTAATGCATATGAATATTGTTATAAGATATGTGTCGTCTTGTCATGCATAATGAGTTTTAAAAAATCACAATAATTATGATATGAAATAACGAATTAATCCAAATATCACAATAAAATGCATTAATAAAAATTAAATTAATATGAATACTGTTATAAGACGTGTCGACTTTTGATGAATAATGAATTTTAAAAAATCACAATAATTTCACTGTCATAGGTTGATGTTTCTAAAAATACAAAATGAACACTAGTGTGTGTCAGTTACTATACACCGGTGCATTTGTATTATATAGCGCACCAATGTGTTTATACGACCTATAGGCACCGCAAAAATACCAATACCAATTATAAATTTCTGTGCATTTGTACGATACTGCACACCGATGCATTTATTTGAGTCTACGCATGAAGGTATTTGTACGAACTATAGGCACTTCACAAATACCAATACGCATTAGAATAGATGGTGTGTTTGTGTGATACTACCCACCGATGTATTTCTATAACTCGACGTAACTGTGGATCGAGATGACCTATGGGCATCGAATAAACCCCAAGACCAATTAGAATGGCCTTGTGCATTCTATCACCAACACTGTGCCCCGATGTAGTTTTATATCTTGACGGCCTGGTGCATACACCTTTGACCACCCCAAGCCACCTTCTAGATGACATGCATCGGTGCATTTACACCTTAGTAGTGCACAAATGAAGAAAACATCCTTAAAAACCTCCAAACGCCCAATAATTTTAGTTGCGTTGAAATTTCATTAAAAGCTCCTCCAAAACCTCTGTAACCGTAAACAGATGTTGTAGAAAATGTGTTTTTAACAATTTTGACCAATTTTATAACACTAAAAACCTCCTTTATAACCTCCTCTAGAGGGTCTTTTCCTTGTAGTGTGATATGTAGAAGATCGGTATTTCTCATGTTTGGGGTGTTGGCTTTGGTGTTGCTTCAATGTTGTGGCCATAGCAGCTTAGCTTCAAAAACTGTAGATAAGATTGATAATAACACTGGAAATCCAAGGAAGCCTCTTAGATAAGTGTTGAGTAACTGTTAATGGAATTCAATAATGATTAGAGGGCCTGCAACTCCTGCAACTCCTTCTACTACCTCGAAATGCAGAATTGAATATGGGTAAGTATCATAGGTTACGTTATTCTGATAATCTAATATAGGTAAAAATTACTTACTATAAAAAATAAATGGAATCAAAGCCCATTGAATGTGAGGTTAAAATGACTCAGTAGCTTATATAAAGAGGTTGAACATGTAACAATAGTTTTGGAAACTTCCATGATCAGACTAGTTGTAAACACAATAATCTAATATAGGTAAACAATACTTACTGTAAAACAGATAGGGAATCAAATCCCATTGAATATGAGGTTACAATGACTCTATACCTTATATAAAGAGGTTGAAAAAGTAATAGCAATTATGATAGCTTCTACGATTAGACTAGTCTATGTAACCATGTAATCAGAGTAATGAATATGTATAAGTAAGCTTATATAGGTTATGTTCGATATGTGACTAGTGTGAACCTTGTACTCACTCTCACTTTATGCTTATTAAGTTTTTAAATATAGTACAGTAACTCCCTGTATCGTCATGCTTGCAATCATACCTTATACGTTTCATAGAAAGTGTGATCCATTATGTGAATTCTTACTATTTATAGCTTATCTACAACAATATTCAGTTTAAGTCAGCAACTTGGTTAAGCTCTTACATTAGACTTATGATTAGAGAGCTATAATAGAGAGACTATAATTATGGTAATTGATATTCCTAATTAGCACCATGTATTCAGAGTGATATGATAGTACAACATGTTAGTTAGATGAAACAGACCATGTTCAAGCTTTATGGAGAGAGTACAAACTAAGCCTATATCAGTATCAGTCACACAAATGATGTAACAAACATTGTATCATACTAATTTTCATAGCAATCTACATCATTAAGCTTATAATAGTGATATGGGATATTCTTACTAAGCTAACTAATAGAGATTCTATAAAGATATCTTAACCACAACAAATTCTACAAGGAATTCTCAATGCCAAAAAATTCATAAGGATTTGGGTAGAAGCAATATTCCATAGTTTTTTTAATGCAGATGCTGAATGAAGATCTGTCACTCTGGCCATATTTACTGCTTGATTTCATAAGGGTAGAAGAAAGGGTTTGATCAATTTTTCTGAGGAAATAAATATCCTCTAACACATGGATCTGGATCCATTTATATCACTTACAAAAATAATGGGTATAGGAGAACATCATTTTTTATTTTCGTTATGGATCCATAAATGCATGTGTAAGCGATTTAACTCCCTCCTGAAGAAAAACTATTAGGGAAAGGAACATGCAACAATTTTATTCAACTAAGAGAACTAGACTTTTTCATTGACAATAATATGATATCTTGAAGGCCTAAAATTAAACCAAAATGCAAGGAAATTGGATATTTGGAAAATGTCTGTAAGTTATGAAAAATTAAATTTATTATTTTCTAGTATGATTATAATATTTTCATATTTTCATTCGAAAATGAAGTGATATTAATCAAAATCAATATTTGGTTTCATTTTCATGTGCAATTGTCTTTCGAAAGAATAAAAGGAAAAGTAGGATGATGAAAATAATAGGTTTTTTCTTCTACCTGGAAATTTGGATAGAACGAGACAGCGAGAGTGCACACAACGAGAAAACAACGAGAGCACGTACAACGAGAAGATAGTGAGACGACGAGTCCAAGGATTAGAGAAAACCCGTGAACACAAAAAATAAAATTTAAAAAATAAGAAATAAAATATATATATATATATATATATATATATATATATATATATATAACAGAGCATAAACCATAAACCTTACCTTCTCACCTTCGCTTTCTCCCTTCCTTTCACTTGCAAAAGCACAACAAAAACAGAGCCATACAACACCCCTGCAATAACCCAACACAAACACAACGAGACAACACCCCTGCAACAACGCAACACAAATAGAGTGAGACAACATCCGTGCAACATCACAACACAAACAGAGCGATACATACAACAACAGATCAACAACAGAGCAATGGTAACTAACTGAACAGTAACAAACCCAAAACTTATTATGGTATGGGGGCCTATCTATTTATAAGAAAAGTTTTGGGAGAATTATTTTAAAAAAATTTTGTGATCTGATAGTTTGGCCAGACTATTAGTTCGATCGAAATTTTGTTGCCACTTTTCCCATCTATAGCTAAAAATATATTTACCCAGATTTTCACTATGCTGTCAATGTAAAGGAAAAAATTAGTTCGGTCCAATTAATTTCAAAACTTCAGCTGGACTTTTTAACAATTCAGTTGAAATTTTATAAAAGGTCGGTCGAACTGTTGGGACAATGAAATTTCTGACTGCGTTTCTCACAAAAGTGTAACCCACCTTCACATTTTTCATAATAATCTTATTAGAGGGGCATATTTTCTACCATTGATCTAAGGTTAATGTGTTGGAAGTTTTTGCAATATTTGGATTCAAATGCCCTGAAAGAAAAGGCAGTAAAAAATTCCTACTAGAGGTATTTAGGTAATAAAATTTCAAAATAATTATTTCTTTCATCAAATTGGAGCTTTCTAACTCTAATATTACATTATACTTACATTTCCTCGCCAATACTACATTGTAGTTACAAGTTACATTTCAAAAGGATCGGGAACAATATTAGGCATTCAAAATGAATCGTTGCATCTAAGAAGGATCAAGAGAAATACTCGACAAAAAAAAGGTGGCCTCAACATTATGTCTTTGTAAAGGGATAAAGTGCTGAAATATTTTTAAATATGTGGATTCAAATGCCCTGAAAGAAAAGGTACTACAAACTTCCTACAAGGGATATTTAGGCTATAAAATCTCAAGATAATTATTTCTTTCATTAAATTAGAGCTTTCTAATTCTAATAGTAAATTGTACTTATATTTCCTCGACAATATAACATTGTAGTTAGATGTTACATTTAATAAGTATCAAGAAAACTATTTGGAAGAAAAAAGGTGACATTACATCCATGAGGGATCAATAACAGTACTGGGAAGACAAAAGGAGCCCTTATCATTATGTTTATGTCAAGGAATTGATATTTAAATCCAAGTAGTTTAATGCAGGTTGGTATTTGGAAAATGAGTTAGTAGTCCCTTATGGTAAGAAAAAAAGTCACTGAGAAGCTTTGGTGTTCAATAGGAGCCATGTCCCCAAAATAGATATATTTAAGGCTTGTTTTTCAACTAAATGGCTTCTTTTCAAGTGGAATTCCATTTTTTACATCTTTAAAATAGTACATGGTGAGATGCTCCAGAATCTATAATTTTATTTGATTCGAGACAACTCACATATTATTTCAAAATGTTAATATTAGATAAAAATCATCAGGAGAAGGTTAAAGGATATCTTACTAGAACCATTTTTGTTTGTAGATTATAATTGTTGCCTTCATTGGCACCAGTGTATTCTTGTGGAATGAAATGCAACCATAAAACTTCAGGTGATGAAAATATGTACCTTGGAGCACTCCTTTTCATCCTCATAACCAACATGTTCAATGGATTTTTATAATTTTTCATTAAAATTTTTGGGCTCACTGTGTTCTTCAAAAATGGGAGATTTCATTATTCCTACTTTTGTGTTGAGAATTCCAATGTCATTGTTCAAAGGTGGTACTTAGGTGATGATGAATTACTATACCATTGGGCTTACCCATAAGTACCATCAATCAATCATTTTTTTATCATGATTTTATACATTCTCAATAATGTAATCATAATTCTAAGTAATTCTCATTGCATTTTTCCTTCTCGCTGAAACCGGTGCTTTTTCCTTGCGGGTTTCTTGGACAATTT
The DNA here is from genome assembly GCA_034641835.2 of Pinus albicaulis. Taxonomy (NCBI): domain Eukaryota; kingdom Viridiplantae; phylum Streptophyta; class Pinopsida; order Pinales; family Pinaceae; genus Pinus; species Pinus albicaulis. The sequence goes on along the minus strand of CM076577.1, from coordinate 858,840,279 downwards.
TTTCTCATCTTCCTAGTTCATCAAATGGCATCATTCATGTTTCGCCTTATATCAAAAGTTTTCATAATGATGGTCATAACTAGTACTAGAGGATATCTATATGTTATCATATAAAATCTTTTAAAATTCATCCTTCCTAGAGGTTAGTATTCTTTCTCCTTTCTAACTCATGGGCATAAAATATCTCTAAGAGAGAAACGAGGAAATGATCCAAGACCATAAGGTTAAGAAACTAGTATATTACTTTTTAACTATCATCACATCATATTATTTGTCTTTTAACAATGAAGAAACAATTTACAATCAAATTAATATCTTGATGGATTTAAGATGCAGATAGTGTCCCAAAATGGTTGATATGGGGATACTAGTGCTCACCTTTAATGTATATAGAGAATGTGATCTTCGTGAATGAGATGGTTGTTCCTAGATGGGAGATTGTAATATTCTAACCTTTTTAATCAAGTAAGGACTCTGAAATTGTATAGAACTAGGGTATTCTTAATTATGAAGAGGTTTTATGCAAGTATGCATCACATTAAATAGTTTTATGGAACCATGTCGACCTTCAGAATGTAGGCAACACCATGAATTTATGCCTTAATGCGCTGAAGCATCATAACATATTTACATAGAATTATTGGTATTATATAGGAGATGGCAATTAATTAGAATTTTCATTAGTCCTCAATGTGTTGTGTTGTTTAATTTGGCTTTTGAGATCTAAATCATGAGTTTCTTAATTGTACACATACATGCCATTCTCTTTTTGTTTATCTCTATTTTATCAAGTATATTCCAATATGAAATCATATGGGATTTATTTCTCGATATATATTTGGAAACGAAAAGTTTTTATTTCTGAAGAATATTATGAAGAAATGAATTCCCAATAGAATTGGTACAGAGAAGTGGCTCAATACAAGACCGTTAAGGTCAAGAAGAGGATGTTTCTTCTATTCTTTGTCTTCTTCAAATGCCAATAATACTTGTAAGACAAATTTTAACCATCTATTTCTCGGATCTTGTTGAACATATTGAGCTGTAAAGGGATTAAACGAAATATGATTCCATGATTTTTAGTTCTATAATATTTTTTCAATGGTTATGTAGTGAAAATCTAGATTAGAAAAATGAACATCCTTTCAGTTAACCTAGCAGACAATAATGAGTTGGTTTGGAGGATGCAATAGGAGTTGCTCCAAATCGACCAATGAATTACCCATTTTAATCACCAGCCATGCCTTTTGAAAATGTCAAATAATTTGTTTATTCCCCCTATATGGAACTTGAGCCATCATATTGGTCTATTATGTGATCCAAATATTACCAAATTTTCTGGATTCTCTTACTTGATAGATTTGGATGACTAATTTTGGATTCATCTCCAAGAAATGAGGGAACAAGGAGTTATTGAAGATAGATTGGAATTGTTGCAAGATTTTATAGGTGCATTCACATCATGTTCTTACGACATTGATGGGAGTCAGTGGTGTAGGGAATACAATTCTCATCGATGTCTTAGATGGAAGGAATATTGGAGGATATATTGAGGGTGATACCTCGATTTCCCAAAAAGCAGGAAACCTTTGCTAAAATTTTTGGTTACTATGAGTAGAATGGCATATATTCTCCACATGTCAGTATCGTGGAATCACTTTTATAATTTTAATTTATCCATATTCTGAATGATGTTAGCAAAGAAATGAAAGTTGCAAGTCTACAAAACTAATCAATTTCTCTTATGGCATGGTGTCGAATTGTCATGTTGCTAACTTGCAAAAGATTCTAATTTGAAGGCCTTTGTGGATGAGGTCATGGAACTTCTAGAATTAGAAAATTTAAGGGATGTAAGGATAGGCTTGCTAAGTGTGACTTGATTGTCGCTAGAAAATATGAAAAGGCTAACAATTGATGTTGAGCTTTTAGCAAGTTGTATAATTTTCATGGATGATCCCACTTCTAGTTTGGACGTTAGATCAACCACAATTGTTGTGTGAGTGGCTTGTAACACAATATATACTAGAAGGATATTTATATTTACCATTCATCAGTGCAACATTAATTTTGATGAGATAAAGCAATGTTTGGATTCTATGATTAAGTTAACATATATTGTTTATTTCCGAGTGGTAATTTATGACTTACTATAATAACTTTAGTTATTATTGATGAAAAGAGGAGGAAAGTCAGTCACTTCAGACCACTACGCCAAAATTATCACGTGATTGTTGAAAACTTTGAGGTAACCAATATAAAAAATGTTGTAGCTATAAAAGGAATGATTTTAACATAGCACTATCAATTTAGTGTCTATTTGTGATTTAATTTTCTTACTTTTCCCATGCAAACTGCATGTTATTCTGGGAGTACCAAAGATCAAAGAAAAATATTACCCAGTTACATGCATGTTGGAAGTTAGTTTTATTTTTTTCCCAACATCGTTTGTTGAAATTAGTTTTATTCCTATAAATCATCATCCGACAATAGACGTTCTAGAGAATCAAAAAAAAGAAAATTCGTCCACAACAAAGCATTAAAGTTTCCAATGTTTTGGCACTAGAATCCTTCTACTTATAATAGCTACTACTATAACAAGTTGACAAGACACCAAGATATCTACTTCAAAGTCACATTGTAATATTTCATTATTTTTCTTGGACATGAAGGTAGAATAGAACCTTGGTTAAAAAGATAAACTCTCCATTTTTTAGAGAAAAATATCTATACTTCATTACCCAATAATCACAATAGTTATTTGGAAAATTCATGTCATGTTTGTAAAAATGGTGGTGGAGTTACTCACAAAGTCTGATGATAATGTTGGAAGATACTTCTTCACACCTACTCGTGTTTTTTTATTTAGAATGATATTTTGGAAAGTTGACATGAAATGGTATGTATTTGAGATTTAAGTTTGTATGGAAGATTACTGCCCAAAATATTTTCTTTTGATAGACAAATAACAAAATGTGCGATTTTCTCATTTTGTATGTGATAGACTCTTCTTATATTCTAACAACTAGATTATTGCATATGAGGAACATCAACAATGATATTTTTAGTAGGGACAACAACAATGATATTTTTATTATTACAAGGGATTTGTATGGAGGAGCTATATTCTTTAGGAGTCAACAATTTTTCAAAGGTGAAACCTTTGGTTTCAGTAGAAAGAATTGTGTTCTAGACAGAAAAGGGTGCAAGTGTGTACTTTACTTTTCCTTATGCTTTGGCCCAGGTTAGTTGTATTTCATTGTTTCATTTTATTCTAGACATTCAAATTCCATGTGCAAAATATTAGTTAAGAAAAATATGGGCCTATATTATTTCCCATCCAAAAGTAAACATTAGGTTTCAAATACTTAGATCAATATGCCTACATTTTTTTCACTAGTTCGTATTCCTATTACCTAATGTTAAGGGAACCCTTGGCATTTTGGAATGGGCCTTTTCCTAGTTTAGGAAGGTATTGAAAGGTGCCAAGTGAACTTCACTATGTTAACACCATCCAAATGGAATCTGAAAACTATGCAATTATCTTTTTATATTATTTTTTTGTCACATTCCATTATTATAATTGGATACGGTTCTTGTTTATATATGTAAGATTTTATGATTTTTTTAACAGGTGGTTATTGAGATTCCTTACGTTTTCATCGAGACAATGGTGATTTTTTTATTCACATATTGAAATTAGTATGTGATAGAAACTTTACCAAATTTTACAAATATTATTCCATTATATGTCCAGCATAAAATCAATGCATATATATGAAATATCAAAGACTGCCATAACTCCTCACATAATTATTTAAAGTGTGGTAGCTCAACGGAAGTGCAACTGTCTTATAAGTAGGAGGTTGTTAGTTTGATTCCATGAGGCATTAACACAAATTAATCAATGATATTGTAATTTATTTTTAATTAAATACTTTTTTTATAGATTTATTTTAATGGTTAGATATTTTTCTTAATTCATTGTTTTATTTTGCCTATAAAGAGACAAAAGTGGTATTGTATTGTCTCTAAAGCGATGATAGCTAGGATTAAAGACATATTGTCTCTTTAATCCCAACTATTCTTTGTGGAGAGAAAAAAAGAAATTGTTTCTTATGAGACAATAATGTTGAAAATAATGCAACAAGAAAATTCCTAGTTTAATTTTCCCAAAATTAATTAGGAGAAATTCGAATTCTAATTTCAGTAAACTATTTGGAGGAAGTTAACTGAGGTGACATGGGTTTTTCACTTAGTTAACTTAGATAATTCAATTTGGAGACACTTGAGTTATGTTTAGTTATGATTGGTTGCGAATTTCTAGTAATCGGGTTTTGTTAAATAGAGTTAAATATGAGTTAAACTAGTTCTAACTGATTAAGAACTACTAAAGGTCCCGTAATGGGGTGTAAATTGAGCAGATCAATCATTTAAATTATCAAATAATTCAAAATAATTGATGCATGCAGCTAACTTTAGTTACGAAGTTGATATTAGAGTTCACGGGCAGTGTACTCTTAGTTACAGAGCTACCCGAGTTGTAAAAATGGTGAATGCAGTCAAAGAAGGGCATACAAGAACTGCTCATTTCTCATTGAGGAATTTCCCTAAATAATAGGGGCTAATTTGCAAGGAAACAATGCAACGAAATAGGGATCTCGGGAGACAAAAAATTCGCTAACTATTGACAAGTCTTGTCTATGAAGTAGTGAGATAGTTTTTACTAGTGCATAGGTTGCTGAGGCTTGAGCAAGAATTGTAATTCTTTTCATATTTCTAAATTATGAAATATACAAAGAGCAAGTTTTTTTAGGTGAGGCTTTCCTTACAAAATCATTTTGTAATGTGTGACTGAATCTTGTATCAGGTTTGTGTTGTGATTTCATGATCGATTAATTTCTTTCCACTGATGGGTAGAGTAAATTCAAGTCCATTTTTTTACTAAGTTACAATTAGAAGTTTGAATCTACAAATAATTTATACATGGTATCGAACCAGGAATCACAATAGAAAGGAAATATTTTCAGGTTGTCTTTTGTAGGTGAAAGCGAATTTCTAAATCATCCTTCAAGAGCAGGATGGCCTTCTACAGAATATGAATTGCGTATGCCCTTAAGCGAAGCTCAAATGTCGTAGCATGGAAGGACATGATGGAAGCAATGTTGGAAGACAATGGGATGAAGGAATTCATAGATATTTCTATTCCAAAGACTCTAACTACTCATGTCCAAGATCTTGCAGACTAGAAGAAATGTGTAGCAAAGATGAGAAGGATCATATTGAAAGGAGTATGAGATCATATTGTCTCTAATCTCCATGGGAAATATACTCCATATGCAATGTGGCAGGACTTGAAGGACTCACTTCAGAACAACATTGACCACAAAAAGCTGGCACAGAAGGAAAATATTTAGAGCATCAAGATGGAAAATGTCAACTTAATACCATATTGCTTGAACATGTTCACCCAATGCCGAAAAGAAGTTGGGAGTGTTAGTATTACAATTATGGAAAATGATTTGGTAAGCCTAGCACTTTTATGCCTTCTGAAAAGCCAAGCACTTGCAAGTTTGGTTAGCCAAATTCAAAATTATTTATCATCTCATTTGAATGCGTAAAATGGCATTTGAATCATGCTTCTGAACTACAAAGTCTGTACTTTGATGGTTTTAAGTTTTATTTCAAATTTCGTAGGGATTTGAGTACACATTTAAATCAATACTTAACAATATAATTTGAAGAATGAAAAGTGACAATTAATAAATAAACCAATTAAAAAATAAATAAATAAATAAATATAATCAAATTCGCAGACATACAACAGGGGAAGGGAAAAAAGAAACATGAAACCAATGAACAATAACCTAAGCCTCTCGCTCCTCTGAATCTTACAAGTGAATGGCTACTATGATTGTCGTGTTCCTTCACAGAGGCAGTTACAGTCCAACGAAATTGGGCGACAAAGGCAGAAAACTAGACACGGACACCTAAAAAAATCACTTGTTTACATGGCTATGTATCTTCCTGAAAGAAATGATAATGATTCGTCGCAGCTACAACAAAATGACAGACGCTAAGAATTTATTCTTTCACTCACGACTTGATCGTGTCAGAGTAGCAGAAGCAGTCTGGGCTCAGGACTTGTTGTTGAAGGCTTTGGTATTTCATTATCAGCGGGCACATCCTTGTCAATATGGTGAGGCCATGCACATCGACAACGTCACCACAAGTCCCTGCACTGAGACCAATGGAGTTGCTGATTCGAATTAACAATCCTAATGTGAGGACATGTTATTCCCTTTATTCATTTTCTAAATGTAAAAATAAGACATCATTGACCAAGTGTCATAAGGAAATTCCCTGTAGTTAAAAAAAAAAAATTATTACTTTATTATGAAATAAATTAAAATACAAAATAATAGATATGAATGCATTATCTAACATGGTGCATTTCAACACTAAAAAGAGTGTATATATCTTTTTAGTTATATTAAAATTTATTTAATCTTCAACTCCAAAAAATTTAACCTATAAAATTATTTACAAAGTTTACATAATTATATTTATAAACTTTAAATAATTGTATTTACAAAATTTCCATTATTGTAAAGGATAGAAAAAATGAACAACTTCACCCAAAGTGTGTTACTAGCAAACAATATTAGAAATCATGAAAGCAGAGATGCAGAGGAATAACACACAATAATTAATTTCTATTTTACATTTAATAAACAAAGATACATCAAATATATATATTTGAAGTGAGATCCAACTTATTCCACTCTTGGAGGGAGAGGTTGAGAGAATCTCTCAACATCCTCCAACAAAGCAAACCAATCCCTAAACTTTAGTATGATTCATAAATGAGGAATTATCTCAAACACCCTCCCATAATGCCTACCTTATAGAAAACTTACAATACTGAAATCACAATAAAAAAATATTTCATTTGTCTTTGTCTGACTAGTGTTCATCAGCAACTCTACCCACTCTGCAGTCTTCTAGACTCCGCTCTTTCTTTCTCCACATCTTCGAGCCTACCTTCCAACTCATTTAAATTACATCTGCTTCTAACCAGTAATGATGAATTTGTAATATTAAAAATTCTTGGCACCCCCGAAGAAGAGTCTCGACACTGAACTACCCTATTGAAATATTTCCATATGTGAAATAACCCTGAAGACAAAATTTCCAGTTAATGCATACAAGGGCGCAACAATTTGTGAGAAATTATTTATAAACCTATGATAGTACCCTGCATATCCAAGGAAACTACGAGCCTTTGTCTACGTACAAGGTGTGGCTAATGAAATGATGACCTCTATTTTTTCCAGATCTACCTGTATTCCAGCTACGGAGATGTAGTGTCCTAAGATTACTCCTTCAGTCATCATCATGTGAAAATTTTCATTTCTTAAACACAATCACATAGAAATACATCGTTCCAATATTTTTTCTAGTGTTTCAAGTGCTTGATTAAAATCATCTCCATATGGGGTAAAATCGTCCATGTAAATTTCAAGTCCTTCATTTATTAAATCAGAAAAAATGCTGAGTATGGCTCTTTGAAATGTTTCTCGGGCATTGCATAATCCAAATGGTAATACCCTATAGGAAAATTTACCCCAAGGGTAGGTAAAGGTTGTTTTATCCTGGGCTTTGGGGGCTATCTAGATTTGATTGTAATTGTTGAACCCATCAATGAAGGAAAATAATCACTTTCCTGCCAATGTATCAAGGAATTGGTTAATAAAAGGGAGGGGGAAGTTTTCTTTTTGTGTTGCTTTATTCAGTTCTCTGTAATCCACACAGATTCTCCACTTCGCTTTCTTCTTAGGAGCCAATACTAAAGTAGAGACCCATTTGCTGTCTGAGATAGGATAAATGAAGTTTACATCAAGTATCTTTTGCAACTCATCTTTTACAATGTATTTTAGATATGAGTTTGGCCTCCGCTGAGGTTGCAGGATAGGTCGAGCCTCCTTGTCAGTTATAATGTGATGTGTGCATAACTAAGGATATATACCTTTCACGTATGGGTAGTCCCAAGAAAATGCTCCCTGATAATTCTGTAAAACCTTAATGAGATTTTGCTTTTGGTTACTATCCAGACTACCATTGATATTTAAAAACTTTCCTGGCTCAATTTCAATTGGTATGCTATTGTGAACATAGTCGTGGGTATGTGCTAATTATCAATGTCCTCCAAGGGGTCTTCTTGAGTTTCATTATCAAGAAGTTCTTTTAACATTTGGCATTTTAAGTTTTCAATCGAAGATGGTTGATTCATGAAGTTATTGATTGCATCATCTTCAGTTTGATTTTTGAATTCAAGAGCTTGAACTATTGTCAATGGTGAATGGATGTTTTGTTCCTAGTATGTATGTGGATGCCTGTGAATATTTACAGTGGGTAGACATGGTTTGGAAGGTGGTTAAATGAAAATATTTTTTATGGCATCACCTCTAGTAATGGTCATGCTGCCTGTCCGTCAGCCTATGTAAGCATCAACTATTGCTAACCAAGGTCGAACCAGTATCAGGGGGTTTCCATCCATCCTAATTTTTGGGTTAATAACTAAAAATTCAGCCAAATACTCCCATGAGTCTAAAGAAACTAGGATGTCTTGTAATATTCCTTCTGGTTTGACAACAGATTTATCAGCAAGTTCCCGCAAGGTAGACGTGGGTTCTAACGCTGTTATGCCTAAAATCTCATAGGTTTCTGTAGTTATGATGTTGATGGTTGCCCCTAAGTCAACCAATGTGTTTGGAAAGGAGTGGCCAGAGATTTTTACAGTTACTACGGGTTCCCTGGATCCTCATATTTTATAAGTGTTTCTTTCCACACAACTCTATAATTGTCTTGGCATAGATAGGAATGCCTTGTATAGCCTACAAAATATGAATTTTAATGAGAAGATTTTTTAATTCCCCTAGGAGATAAAAATCTGAAGATACTATTGGTTCAGGCAATGTTAATCTCCCATGGAATGGAGGGGGGAAATAATAAGGTTTTCAGGGTTCCTTTTTCCAACTATGTCCTTCCCCTTCTTTACCTCTATTTCAGTCATATTTGTTTGTCTAGGTGTTGTTGGAATTTTATATTCAAGTTGTGGCAAGGTCGTATCTTCTTTTGGTGAAATAAAATGTCTTGATCTCAGCCTAAGTTCATTGCATTGCTTCTGTTCAATTTCGGGGTTTGGGTTTTTGACAATCTGAATTAGCTGAACCGACCTATTGTTAGGATTTGGATTGGGTTGAGATGACAGTTGAGGGGGCATGATAGACTGAGGATTGTGTTGGACTGGGTATGGAGCTGGTAATGTAGGTTGATTTTGAACTCCTGTTCCCATTGGTAGATTGGTCACTCCCAGAGGTCGCTGCCAGTTTTGAGACCAATTTGTGGTCTACGAAGGGGAGGCAGGCCACTGGGATTGATAGGGATTATCTTTTCAGTAAAGGGAGAACAACAAAAACTTGGCCAATTATTACCTGAAGAGAGTTGTGTTTTCCAAGGAGGCATAAGAAATGATTGAGATGTCCAAGTAGAAAAAAGTGATTGGTTCTACCAAGTTGTAGCAGGGTTTTTCTTTTTAAACTATGGAGAGGAAAAGAATCAAGGCAGGTCTTGTGGCATATGTGGTTGTGCTTTTCATTTTCGACTCTAGTTCATTAGATCGACTAGTTCTGTCCCTTCTTCTGTTGCTTTAAAAACTGCTTTTATCCCTGTAAGTGAAGGGAAATGGACAGTGGCATGGTCCTTGGTACAAATAGAACATGTCTGGACCATGTCTAATGGACATTCTCGTTGGCTGTGCTTCTTTCGGCAACATGGGAAAAAGAAATCTGAGTTTTGTTCTACTATATCTTGCTTCTTTTTTCCTTGTAGGAAATCTAGTTGTGTTATATTTTTTTTTTGTAAGTCAGTGGTGATGTATTAAACAAAGAAACTGAGGTTACATATGTATACAAAATGGCTTGAGACCTTTGGAGACCCATAGAGGTTCCCAGGCCTGTTCATATGCATGCTCATAGAAAGTCTAGCTCTAAACCTAGCTCCTACAGAAGGAATAAATCAAAGAAAATAGCCCCCAGGCCAACCATGCATGTTTTCCTATGGTGGGAAAAGAGTTGACAAAATAGGGCCTACTAATGCCAGAATAACAGTCGTGTACATATTGTTTAAAAACTATTAACAGACAAGAAATACACAATAAAGAGAAAGTAGACATCACGGAATTGGATTAGAAGCACCAGATTGACTAGCAGTGCTTGGACTAGCCTCCTTGACAACCTTCGGCTGGACCCGCAGATTGAAGCGTCGAATTATGGTGGTGTTCGAGTCATAAGCTAGGATTTCGATTGAAACATTGAGGATGTGGCGAAGATACAGGTCGAAGCGATGAATGAAGTTGTCCAGGGCTTTGGCCTACGTGAGAAGCTCTTCTGTCAAAGAATTGAGGGAAATCTCGAGCTTGTCCAGCGGCTCTTTCACCGGCGATTGAGGGCCTGGCCCTGGTGGAGCGATCCACTGTTTGTATTTCTATTCTTTTATTTCTATTGTGTGAAGTGTGTCTACTGTTTATTTCGATTACAGAGTTGATTGACCACTGTTAGATTGAATACAGATCCATTAATGAATTGCATTGCTATTTACTTTGTTGTTCATTTATTCTGCTATCATTATGAAAGCTTTGTTGTTCTGTATTCAACTCTAAGTCATTATTCTTTGTGATTGATTGATCTGCAATATTGGCCAGTGAATAATTGAAGTATTGAGATTAGTTAAGTTTGTAATTGCTATTCAAATTATATTGCTGTTCCATTTCTAGTTATTGCTTATTTCTAATTCATAGCTTTACTTTAGCAGATAGTTTGGTTACAGTTGCTGTGTATGCGTAGGAGTTACAAGATTGTTGTTCCTTTTTACCCTTTGCAGTTCCTTTCAGTTATATTTATCAACAAGTAGTTCGAGTTCGATTTCATTTCAATTGTTTTATGATCACCAACTGTAGAGGACAGAGGTTATTGCTCCCCAGTCCCCAGATTGGTTATCTTGCACTGATTTCTAAGGGAATTATTTATTGATACTGTATCCCTGATCGATGTTTTGCAGTTTGATTTAATTCAAGTTTCAGAGCATTTCCATTTGTAATTAGGTTCCTTTACAAGCATTTGTTTATTCTTGAATTTAGAATTCTGTACTACATCTTCACAGCATTGCTCTTGGATGAATTGCAACCTCAGACAGAGTACACTCTTGAAATAAAAAGAACCTCCTGGATTGATAATTAATGTGAGATAAATAGGTGTTAAAAATATACCTTTTATACCTCAACACCAATCTATCAAAAACTTGGTCTAAAAGTCAATTTAAAATAAAAGCATGTTGGGGACTATCTTCTATTTTAAAGCCGCCAATAGTTGGAGATGGCACGGTCTTACCACGTAATGTTTTCTGTCACATGTAATGTACCTCTAGATTATGTCTACAAGCTCCTGCTATGGCTCTCCAAATGAAGCATGGTGGAATCCTTTTCCTTTGTGGACGAGTTGCTCACTAAGGTTTGTAAACAATTCCATCACACTTTGGAGTTTGATATTCATGTACATTCATTTCTCTCCTTCTGTGGAGAGACCTTTAACTTCTTCTAGGATCATTTAATTGACTAGTATATGCCTACCTAATGCAGCCGCGCCATGGTTCCAATTTTTGTAGATTTAGTAAAATCTAGGGGGTCTTATGTTTTCAAGGGATTTGGTTCCCTAAGTATTTAACTAATGTAATTTTCAATGTTTTGAGTGGATTTTATGAGACACATTTATAATAGGATTTAATTAAATATTGTGAGGCATATTTGTAAATGTTCTTGAATGTAGGAGAACATGATAGATTTAGGCTAGTTGAGATTTCATAGGGATTGTGGATCCTAGACTTAGGAATTAGTTGATGATTTTTTGTATTTAGAACATTCGTAGGATTTCATTTAGAAGATTGAGGATTTGAACCAGAATTGGTCGCAGAACCTTTTTTATATTTTTGTAAGCCTCAAAGGCATTAAGGGAAACCATTTTTAGATAGGTAATATTCAATAGGAATAGAGGAGATTTGATTGTAAGGCTATGGGCAGAGAGAGGCATGAGAGAAGGCAATTTTTAAATAATATCAGGCCCTGGATTGAGTAGATGGGATCGAGGATTAGCATGATTTTTATGTAAAATATTTTTTAAGTGAATTTAATGAAAGAATTATTTCATTCGAGATTCCAATAACCTGTGTGTTTGAAGAAATATGGCCATACATAGATAGTTGTATTATCTAATTTCTTACAGACTAGAGGAATTAAATTATGCCAAAGAAGTGACAAGAATCGGTTTTGTATACAAGTGAATAACTGAAATAAAGCTCAAGAATGTTTAATGCAGTGGATGATTGTGAAATTAATATGTGTAATTGACATAGTTCATTTATGCGTTGAAGGAGCGTTGTGCCTGAGATGAACCAGAAAGCGATAATGGAGTATGCATGTAGTGGTCTTGGGAAAGGGTTTGGAATGCATTTTGAGGAGTGAATTTGCATGATTAATTTTTAGAGTCTCTATGTTATGAGATTCCATCCGAGAGGAGGAAATTGACTACATTCTCTCGAAGGTTCAAACCACCATTTTCCCTAAAATTCCAAATAATTCTGAATGAGAGCCTAAAGGTTGAATGGATAGACGAGGTTGCGGAGGATTAATGCGATAATCCATGTTTTAAAGACTAATTATATGGAAAAATTGTATTGGCACAGAGATATCATGCATATGTTTGATTGAGTGATGGGTAAATGCAGCAGAAGCATGGTGGAATGAAGCACCCAGTCTGTGTGATCATGTCGTAGTAGAAGAAAGGTGTGAAGGATATTATAGATCAGGTATGGTAGCGTGGGAAATCAATTAGATACTTATAAATGGCTTTGACTTAAGGCGCTGCCTCAAAGGAGGAAACCAACCCCTTCAGAGTGTCATCCTATCTTGTAATACAAAATATTTAGTGGCCCATATTAAAAAAAGAGTTGAAGTATATCCTAAGGTGACAAGAAACAAAAATTAACCTTGCTACAAAACAATCACAGAGTTAATTCATCTTTGTTCGCCGCCTTGTCCTCTTCTTCTATCAGGCACCTCTATTCTCTAGAAATGGCTTCCTCCTCAGTTGTGGGAATTTGAGGAGGGTTCAGAGGGGCCACATGGATGATGAGAGTGACTGGGTACTCCGTATCGTAATCTCTAATCTAGACACCATCCAAGTCCAGATCCCAAACGCCTATCTCATCCATCGTGGGCTCATAAACTAGAAGCAGGTTAGTTTTCCTAGGTAAAGGTTGCACAGATTGTGGAATAGTGGATTTCCTATAGCCTCTTATACCCTTAGGCTTCTCGAGAGGCAAAAAATTCTCTCCATAAATGTTATCAAATTCTTGAGGCGGTATCACCTCATGGCTATCAGATGTAGAGCCTTTGGTGAATTCCAATCGCTGGTCATGGCCATGGTGAGAATAGCCTGAGAACGCATTCCTCTAGCTGCCCATGATGGGCTTCTGACACTAGCGTGGGGCTGTGGTATGGCTTCTGACCTGAACATTTTATGATTTTTTTTATATATATATACATCAATATTTATTGTACTTCAATCATTTTTACGTATATTCAAACATGTACTTCAATCATTTTTATGTACATATATTCATGTGAACTTAAATATGTAAAACCATATATGGTTGTTTTACATGACATTTATGGTCATGTAAAATGTACATAAATATCACTTAAATAATATATGTACATCCTAAAATTATATAACATTCACACACAGGTTCAAATGTATAACATTTACCAATATATGTGTTAAATGTAATTTGAAATCTCCATCTCGATTCATTTTATATTTAACAAATAAAATGGAAACTTGACTTTTAAGAACAAAAAATTATATCACAACATGTGAGCACATGCCAAATGTAGTTCAACTAAAATATACACATGTATGTGTAAATTGTAATTTGAAATTTCCATCTAGATACATTTTATATTTAACAAATATAATGACAAACTGAGTTTTAGAAACAAAACATTATATCACAACATGAGATCACATGCCAAATGTAGTTCAAGTATCCAAGATATAGACATGTATACATGGTTTGTAATTTGAAATTTCCATCTAGATATCATTTTATATTTAAAATTTATAAAATGACAACTTGATTTTTAAAAACAAAATTGTATATCACAACATGTTATCACATGCCAAATGTAGTTCAACTATCCAAAATATGCACATTGTGAAAATGTAATTTCAAATTTCCATTTAGAGATTCATTTTATATGTAACAACTAAAATGACAACTTGAATTAAAAAAATTATATCACAACATGTGATCACTCGTAAAATGTAGTTCAACTATCAAAAATATACACATGTATACATGTTTTGTAATTTGAAATTTTATCTATAGATTCATTTTATTTTTAACAAATAAAATGACAACTTGAGTTTTAAAAACAAAACATTATATCACATGTGATCACATGGCAAATGTAGTTCAACTATCCAAAATATACACATTGTGTAAATGTAATTTGAAATTTCCATCTAGAGATTCATTTTATATTCAACAAATAAAATTACAACTTGAGTTTTAAAAACAAAAGATTATATCACAACATGTGATCACATACCAAATGTAGCTCAACTATCCCAAATATACACATGTATACATGTTTTGTAATTTGAAATTTCCATCTAGAGTTTCATTTTATTTTTAACAAATAAAATGAAAACTTGGGTTTTAAAAAAGAAAAAAATTATATCACATGTGATCACATGCCAAATGTAGTTCAACTATACAAAAAAATACACATTGTGTAAATGAATTTGAAATTTCCATCTAGAGATTAATTTTATATTTAAAAAAATAAAATGACAACTTGAGTTTTAAAAACAAAACATTATATATCACAACATGTGATCACATGCCAAATTTAACTATTCAAAATTTGAAATCATTCGTTATAAAAGTAAATATATATAGTTTAATGTATAATGTTTACAAATATAAAGTTATATAGAAAATTAAATATCAGTACATAGATAATACTATATATAGAAAAGTAAATTTAGGACTAGATCTATTAGGTAAAATGTTGAACACATGTGCAACATCAATCAAATACAGATGGATCCGGTGTCTTTTCCAGCAATGTCCTGAGCTTTTTGTGATCCTATGAAGAATGGGAAACCTATACACAACATATACAAACATTAAAATTTAATGTTTTAAAATTGAATGAGAATGTAGAACTTCATGTAAAAAAACAAAATGAAAAAAAAAATCATGCAATACCTCATGTAGTTCCCTCTCCATTTTCTTTTTTTGCTCATCCATTAAAACATCCTCCATAGTAAGTTGTACAATATACATGTACAAGTATATATATATATATATATATATATATATATATATTCAAATGAAAATGCATAGAAACTAATTTTCAATAATATTAAAAAAAAAGCTACACAACTTGCTCAGATGGTGTGGAGGTTCCTATCTGCATCATACACTCCCTCTCTAGAGTCTTTGGAGAATAGAAATCATCTCCAAATACCTAAAATTCAAAACTTTTAAAACTATAAAATAACTTAAGATCTAGATCACATTTTATAATAAAAATTTAGAACTTCAATTTAGAACTTAAACATATAAGTGAAAAAAATGAATACTTGTGACAATGGATTGGGCAAATTTCCTAAGGGTGTATCCAAAAGAAAGTAATCTCCAAAATCATAACTTCAAAAAATTTAAAACTATAAAATAAATCAAGATCTAGATCTCATTTTTTGATGGAACTTTTGAAGTGCAATATATAACTTAAAAACATATTTAAGTTAAAAACTGTTCATACTTGTGACTGTGTGTTTGGAACATCTCCTAGCAAGGAAGAAGAGGGTACCTCCATTGCAAAAACATCGGCCGGAATTAGAATCTCTTAACATTTTAATTATATACACGTACACGTGAACACAATTATTTATTTTAAAAACATGTCATCATGTTCCGCTATATAATAATAGATTAAAATAACTATACATCAACATCATGTTCACTTAAAAAAAACTAACATGTGCCAACATATCATCTTTATTGTGAGAACCTGAAGCGTCGACCGTGATATTAAGATCTTCATTCATCAAGCGTGAGAACTGCAAATGGTGTCCACACATATGATACATTTTTGTTAGATTAACATATATAGATAAATGTCTATATATGTATTTATTACAAATTATACATGTGTTAAAATATTCACCCTAACCATTAGCACTTACTAATCCCATGCCCTCTTCTTCATGAATAGTTAGGTCATGCCAACCATTGCGACAATTATTTACATACGTCTTAAGATCTTCAATACTCATGTTGTCTATCTCATCATATCTATGATACATAAAATTAGCGCGTGCATTCTCTCACGGTATTTATTGATTCAGACATACATTAATTCCACCAAGTCCACTCTGAATAGTTTCTATGATGAAATCCATTACTTCTTGACTAATTTTAGAAGTGGCATCCATATTTGACCTCAATGTTTCCTCACGAAAAGGTCGACTTACCAATTTTACGAAAAGGTCATAAAATTGGAGCTTCTAATTATAATATTACATTGTACTTACATTTCCTCTCGAATACTACATTGTAGTTACAAGTTACATTTTAGAAGGTTGAGGAATGATATTGGGCATAGAAAATAAATCGTTACATCTAAGAAGGTTCAAGAACAATACTCGGCAGAACAAAGCTTGCCTCAACATTATGTATCTGTGAAGGGATAAAGTGCTGGAATTTTTTAAAATATGTGGATTCAAATTCCCTAAAAGAAAACGTACTACAAACTTCCTGCAAGAGGTATTCAGGTTATAAAATCTCTAGATAATTATTGATTTCATCAAGTTTGAGCTTTCTGATTCTAATAGTACATTGTACTTATATTCCCTCGATAATACTACATTGTAGTTACGTGTTGAATTTAATAAGTATCAAGAAAAATATTGGGAGGACAAAAGGTGACATTACATCTATGAAGGATCACTAATAGTACTTGAAATACAAAGCGAGTAATTATCATTATGTCTATGTAAAGGACTTTATATTTAAATTGAAGTAGTTTAATGAAGGTTGGTATTTGGAAAACGAGTTAGTAGTCCCTTATGGTTAGTTAAAAGTCACAGAGAAGCTTTGGTGTTCAGTAGGAACCATGCCCCCAAAATAGATATATTCAAGGCTTGGTTTTCAACTGAATGGCTTCTTTTCAAGTGGAATTCCATTTTTTACATCTTGAAAAAAGTACATGGTGATATGCTCCAGAATCTATAATTTTGATTGATTTGAGATAACTCACATGTTATTTTAAAATGTTTATATAAGATAATAATCACGAGGAAAAGGTTGGAGGATATCTTACTAGAACCATTTCTATATGTAGATTATAATTGTTGCGTTCATTAGAGCTAGTGTATTCTTGAGGACTGAAATGCAGCCATAAAACTTCAAGTGATGCAAACATGTACCTTGGAGAACTCCTTTTCATCCTCATGACCAACATGGTCAATGGATTTGTGTAATTTTTCATTAAAATTTTTGGGTTCACTGTGTTCTTCAACAATGGGAGCTTTCATTATTCCTATTTTATGTTGAGAATTTCAATTTCATTGTTCAAAGGTGGTGTTTGGGTGGTGATGAAATACTGTACCATTGGGTTTACCTGTAGGTACCATCAATCAATCAGTTGTTTATCGAGATTGTTTACATTCTCAATAATGTAATCATAATTCTAATTAATTGTTGTTGCTTTTTTCCTTCTATCTCGCACCTTTTATTTCTGAAGAACCTTATGAAGAAATGAAATCCCAATAGAATTGGTACAAAGCAAGGGCTCAACACAAGACCATCAAGGTCAAGAAGAGGATGTTCTTTATATTCTTTGTCTTCTGCAAATGTCAATAATACTTGTAATAAAAATTTCACCATCTCTTTCTTAGATTTTGTTGAACATATTGAACTGTAAAGGTATTAAACAAAATATGATTCCATGATTTTTATTTTGATAAGATTGTTTTCAATGGTTATGTAGTCTAGCAGAAAATAATGAGTTGGTTTTGGAGGATGTAATAGGAGTTGCTCCAAATCAAGCAATGAATTATCCATTTTAATCACGAGACATGTCTTTTGAAAATTTCAAATAATTTTTTGAAATTCCCACTATATGGAACTTCAGCCATCATACTAGTCTATTATGTGATTTGACTATTACCAATTTTTCTGGTTTCTCTTACATGATGGATTTGGATGACTAATTATGGATTCATCTGTAGGAAATTAGGAAACAATAATTTGGATGACTAATTATGGATTCATCTGTAGGAAATTAGGGAACAAGGATCTACTCAAGATAGATTGAAATTGTTACAATATGTTACAGGTGCATTCAGATCATGTTCTTAAACCATTAATGGGGTAGTGGTTTATGGAATACAATTCTCATCTATGTCTTAGATGGAAGGAATTTTGGAGGATGTATTGAGAATCATACCTCGATTTCCCAAAAACCAGGAAACATTTGCTAAAATGTTTGGTTACTATTAATAGAATGACAAACATTCTCCACGAGTCACTATCATGGAATCACCGTTATAATTTTCATTTATCCATATTTTGAAGGATGTTAAAAAAGACACCAAAGTTGTAAGTCTACAAAACTAATCAATTTCTCTTATGGCATGGTGTCAAATTGTCATGTTCCTCACTTGAAAAATATTTCAATTTGCATGTGTTTTCAGATGAGGTCATGGAACTTGTTGAATTAGACAATTTAAGGGATCCAAGGATAGGCTTGCCTAGTATGACTTGATTGCCACTAGAAAAAAGGAAAAGTCTAACAATCGATGTTGACATTTTGGTAAGTTGTATAATTTCTATGGATGATCCCACTTCTAGTTTAGATTTCAAATCAACCAAAATTTTTATGTGAGTCGCTTGTAGCACAATATATACTGGAAGGATATTTATATGTGCCATTCATCAGTGAAAAATTGATTTTGATGAGATAAAGCAATGTTTGGATTCTATGATTAAGTTAACTTATATTGTTTATTTCAGAGTGGTAATTCATGACTTACTATAATTGGTTTAGTTATTATTGATTACAAGAGGAGGCAAGTCATTCACTTCAAGCCACTAGGCTAAAATTCTCACATGATTGTTGAAAAATTTAAGGTAATCACTATAGAAAATTTTGTAGCTATAAAAGGAATGATTTTAACAGAGTACTATAATTTTAGTGTCTAAATGTGAGTCAATTTTCTTACTTTTACCATGAAAATTGCATGTTATTCTCAGAGTAACAAAGATGAAAGAAAAATATAACCCAGTTACATGGATGTTGGAAGTTATTTTTATTTTTTCCCAACATCGTATGTGCAAGTTATTTTTATTCCTATAAATAAACATCCAAGAATAGACCTGAGAATCACAATAATTTCGTCCACAAGAAAGAATTAAATTTTCCAATGTTTTGGCACTAGAATCCTTCTACTTATAATAGCTAGTACTATAGCAAGTCTTCAAGACACCAAAATATCCACTTCGAAGTCACATTCTAATATTTCATTAATTTTCTTGGACATGAAGGCAGAATAGAACCTTGGTTAAAGAGTTCAACTCTCCATCTTCGAGAGCAGAGGATTTATACTTCGTTACCCAATACTCAGAATAGTTATTTTGAAAATTAATTTCATGTTTGTAAAAATGGTGGTGGATTGACTCACAAATTCTGATGATAATGTTGGAAGATACTTCTTCACACCTACCCTTCTTTCATTATTCGGAACGATATTTTAGAATTTCGACATGAAACCATATATATTTTAGATTTAACTTTGTATGGAAGATTACTGCCCAAAATATTTTGTTTGGATAGACAAATAAAAAAATGTGTAAATTTCTCATTTTGTATGTGATAGACTCTTATTACATACTAACAAGTAGATTATTGCATATCAGGAACATCAACAATGATATTTGTAATAGGGACAACAACAATGTTCTTTTTATTATTAACATAGATTTGTATGGAGCAAGTATATTCTTTAGATGTCAGCAATTTTTCAAATGTGCAACTTTTGGTTGCAGTAGAAAGAAGTGTGTTATAGACAAAAAAAGGTACAAGTGTGTACTCTACTTTTCCCTATGCTTTGGCCTAGGTTAGTCGCATTTCATTGTCTAATTTTATTCTAGACATTCAAATTGCATGTGCCAAAGATTAGTCAAGAAAAATATGGGCGTATATTAATTCCCATCCAAAAGTAAACACTGGGTTTCAAATACCTCGGTCAATATGCCTACATTTTTTCACTAGCTCGTATTGGTATTACCTGATGCTAAGGGCACCCTTGGCATTTGGGGATGGGCCTTTTCCAAGTTTAGGTAGTTCTTGAAAGGTCCCAAGTGAATTCCGCTATGTTAACACCATCCAAATGGAATCTTAAAACTATACAATTCTCTTTTTATATGACTTTTTTTCGTATTCCATTATTATAATTGGATACGGTTCCTCTTTATGTATGTAAAATTTGATGATTGTTTTAACACGTGATGATTGATCTTCCTTACATTTTCTTCGATAAAATGGTGATTTTTTAATTTAGTTATTGTGATTAGTATGTGATAGAAACTTTACCATATTTTACAAATATTATTCCACTATATGTGAAGAATAAAATCAATGCCTATAAAAAAAATATCAAGGACTCTCATAAATCCTCAAATAATTATTTAAATTGTGTTAGCTCAAAGGAAGTGCACATGCCTTACAAGTAGGAGGTTGGTAGTTTTATTCCACCATGCCTTAACACAAATTAATCAGTGATATTGTAGATTATTTTAATTAAATACTCATTTTATAGATTTACTTTAATGGTTAGATATTTTTCTCAATTCATTGTTTTATTTTCTCTATAAAGAGACAAAAGTGATATTGTATTGTATTAAAATATTCTATTGTCTCTAGAGAGACAATAGCTAGGATTGAATACATATTTTATCTTTAATCCCAACTATTGTTTGTGGAGAGACAAAAATGAAATTTTTTCTTAAGAGACAATAATGTTAAAAATAATGCAGCAAGAAAAGTCTAAATTTAATTTTCCCAAAATTAATTAGGAGAAATTCTAATTCTAATTTCAGTAAAGTACTTGGAGGCAGTTAACTGAGGTGACATGGGTTTGTCACACAATTAACTCAGTTAATTCAAGTTGGAGACACTTGAGTTATGTTTAGTTATGATTGGTTGCTAATTTTCAGCAATCCAGTTCTATTAAATTGGGTTAAAAATGAGTTAAACTAGTCCTAACTCATTAAGAACTAGTGAAGGGTCAAGTAATAGGGTGTAAATTGAGAAGATCATTCAATTAACTCATCAAATAATTCAAAATAATTGATAAATGCACATAACTTTAGTTACCAAGTTGAGATTAGAGTTCAAGTGCAGTGTACTCTCAGTTATAGAGTTACTCAAGTTGTACAAATGGGGCATGCAGTCAAAGAAGGTCCTACAAGAACTACGCATTTCTCATTGAGGAATTTAGCTAAATAATAGTGGGCTTATTCCCAAGGAAACAATGCAAGGAAATAGGGATCCCGGGAGACAAAAAATTGTCTAAGTATTGACAAGGCTTGTCAATGAAGTAGTGAGATAGTTTTTACTAGTGAAGAGGTTGCTCACGCTTGAGCAAGAATTGTAATTATTTTCATATATCTCACTAATGAAATATACAGAGAGAAATTGCTTTTAGGTTAGGATTTCCCTAGAAAATCGTTGTGTAATGTGTGATTGAATCTTGTATCATGTTTGTGTTGTGATTTCGTGATCGATTCATTCCTTTCCACTGATGGGTAGAGTAAATTCAAGTCTAATGTTTTAGTAAATTACAATTAGCGGTTTGAATCTACAAGGAATTTGTACATGGTATGAGAGTAGTCTTTTGCAAGTGAAAACAAATTTGCCGAATCATCTTTCAAGAGCACGATGACCTGTATGCCCTTGAGCGAAGCTCAAATTACGTATCATGGAAGGACAAGATGGAAGCAATGCTTGAAGACAATGGGCTCAATGAATTCATAGATATTGATATTGCAAAGAATCCAACTACTGATGTCCAAGATCTCATAGACTAGAAGAAATGTGTAGAAAAGATGAGAATGATCATAGTGGAAGGAGTTCGAGATCATATTGTCTCGAGTATCCATGGGAATGATACTCCATATACAATGTGGCACGACTTGAATGACTCATTTCATAACACCATTGACCACAAAAAGTTGGCATAGAAGGAAAAGCTTTTGAATGTCAAAATGGAAAATGTCGACTCAATACCACAGTGCTTGAACATGGTCACCCAATGTCGAAAAGAACTTGGGAGTGTTTGTATTACAATTATAGAAGAAGATTTGGTAAGCCTAGCACTTATAGGCCTTCCTAAGAGCCTAGCACATGCAACTTTGGTTAGTGAAATTCAAAAGTATGTATCATTTCATTTGAATGTCCAAAATGACATGTAAATCCTGCCTCCAAACAACAAACGTTGTACTTTGATTATTTTAATTTTTTTTTTTCAAATTTGGTAGGGATTCAAGTACATAAATTTAAATAAATACTTAACAATATAATTTGAACAATCAATTAATATATATATATATATATATATTTAAATTGGCAAAAAGAATGAAAAAAGGAAACATGAAACCAATAAATAAATATATATATATATATAAACCAATTCTCAGACGTCTATGGGGTTTTGGTTAAACGGTGATGAGGCAGGCTGTTATAGCACTCATCACAGGTTCAATTCCCTTCCCCGATCGGAGTGATGTATCTGAAAATGTTATGAAAATGGAATAAAAAAAACAAAAAAATGAAAAAAATGAAAAATGGAAAAGTACTACCAAGCTTACAAGCAAGTGTTTTATGGCCAGGTTGAACAGAATGAGTTTCAGGCACTTGTTAAGGGAATACTTGAGACGCTCGTTGAACAACTTTCTGCAAATCCCATATTTCATGATCTGGAAGCTGCCGATTAGAAATGTTCT